>PVIR01008189.1:6407-56594 GCA_004026965.1 Petromus typicus
CACACACACACACACACACACACACTCACTTTTAAAATAAATCACCCAGTCTCCTGTGTTCTGATGTGGCAACAGAAATGGTGAGGACGGTGGGCGAATCCTGAGGTGCCCTTTCTGAATGCTGCAGGGAGAGTGGGGTGCTGTGGTCCCCCAGCACTGCCGGCTCCTACCTGGGGTCCAGCAGCTGAGCAGCCCATCGCGAGGCCAGCACACCTGGTCCTCCTGGCAGGCGGCCTGGTGGCACGTGATGTTGTTGTGCACCGAGCAGGTGCAGTGAGAGGTGCAGGTCCTCTCTGGGTACCAGCTCTCCCCGACCTGTGGGACACTGGGATTAGCAAGACCCGCAGGACCTGGGAAGCCGGAAGTGGGGAGAGCCCACTAGGAACCCTGGTGGCTGCCTGTGTCTGACAGATGCCTCCATCTCTGCTTATGGGCATCAGACCTCATCCCCAGCCTAAGTCTGTTCCACCCCTTGGGAAGCTCTGAGCCCTCAGTCTTGCAGCCAGGACAGGCAGGTCACCATCCACCAGCTGGCCCCTCACCAGGTGGTAGAAGCCCCTGGGGTCAACACAGCCACACTGGCTGAGGGGGACGCAGGAGGTTCCACTCAGGACGTGGCCTTTCTCACACTCGCAGCCCTCTGTACAGGGCAGAGCCTCTGGACAGTCCTTGGGGCTGCTCAGGCTGAGGCAGGTGGCTGGGCAGGGACTGGCACAGGGGCGGTAGACGCTGTTCGGTGGACACTTCAGAGCTAAAAGAGACAGGTGTTAGGAAGAGTGGCACGGCATTCTAGCTGCTGGCCTTAGGGGCATCCAGAACTCCTGGGAATGTCCACTGAGGGGGAACAGACACATCATATGTGGTCTAGCCAGGTGGTGGACCATTATCAGCCTTCCAGGGAAGGATGGCCAGGCACGGCGATCTCCTTAGAAAGCTGACACAGGAGGTTGCAAATTCATGCTCAGCATGGGCAACTTGGTGACATAGCAAGATTCTGCCTCAAAATACAACATAAAAAGTTTTTTGAGGGGCCAGGGAGTTAGCTCAGTGGTTCTGGCGCCTGTCTTGCAAGCGCAAGGGCCGGGGTTCGATTCCCCAGTAACCACATAACAATACTGGGTGTGGAGACCCATACCCAGCAGCAATCAGTACCAGTTATTAGGGATGAAACTCGGGATCGTACGTCCCTGGCCCATTTAAAAGGGCCAGGGATATAGCTCAATACAAAGGCCCTGGATTCAGTGTCCAGTACTACCAAAAAAAGAAAACATATCTGATATTTGAAAAAAAAAAAAAGTGGCTATGGTAGCTTAGGTCATATGTTTTGTTGCAATTTTTAAAGTTTCTGGGGGAAAGAGGAAGGGGACAGAGCTGTCTCAGGTAAAAATGGAAGGAGGCAGGGGGTGTGTAATGAGGTTTGAACCTAAGCCTTCACATTGAGTATACATTCTCTGCTCTTTATTTATTTATTTTTTAAATTTCGAGACAGAGTCACTTTAAGTATCTAAATTACCCAGGCTGGGCTAGAATGTGAGATCCTCCTGCTTCAGCCTTCTTCAAGGCTGGGATAACAGACATGCACCATCACATCCAGCTAAAAGCAGACATTTTTGATGAGTTGCAAATTTGAAAGCAGAAGCTTTGATAAAGGGGACAGCAGAGGATGGCACTGGGCCACAGGAGCCTGGAGCAAGTTTTTGTGGAGGGCAGGAGCCCAGCAGGTAGAGAAGCAGGGCTGAGGGGAGAGGGGGCTGGCTGGGGGAGTTCTAGGGCTCTGGGGCTCCCTGCAGGCAGCAGGAGCAACGTTGCTTCACTCACGGCAGAAGGTGCTGTTGCGCCAGGCAGGAGCCTCGCCGGCCAGAGCACACAAGGACGCATAGGCCTGCAGGGAGCCGCACAGGGCCAGGATGTCGCCCTTGGACCCACACTGGCCCTGCACACAGCTGGCAAAGCTGGCTTTTGGGGGCACCAGGTCGTGACAATTGGAGAAGGGTCCTGAAAGATAGAGAAGGGTGAGTCCCAGAGCTTCTGTGCGGTGAATTTGACATCCACTTCCACCAAAAGCCAGACAGATTTGTTCCTTTGCTGACTGATTTTTTTTATACTGCAGGGGATTGAACTGAGGGCGTTATGCACACTACATAAATGCACTAAAGTGAATTACGTTTCCAGTGCTTTATTCTTTGAGACAGAGTTCAGCTAAATTGCCCAGGCTGGACTCAAATAAATGTGTGATCCCCCTGTCTCAGCCTCCTGAGTAGTTGGGATGACAGGCGTGTGCCATCACCTCCAAGGCCAGGGAGGAGGACCAAGTTGGGCAAAAGGGTGTGTCTTACCTTGAGGGTTCACTAGGATCTCACAGTTCTTACTCCAGACGTCTGCCACGTTGTCCTGCGGGCAGCTGGGCGGCTCAGCCCCCTCCAAGAAGCAGCTGGAGGAAAAGGAGAGAAACTGAAGGGGTATAATAAAAGAGGGAAACAGTGCCCTCAGCAGGAAGACTAGGGCATGTAGCAGGAAGGAGCAAGGCTAGTTGTCAGGAAGACTTCCTGGGAGGGCTGGCCAGTGGGGTCACTAAGCGTAGGAGAATAGGCTTTTCAATGTGTGGTGGCACATGCCTGTCATCCTACAACTCAGGAGTCTGAGGCTAGAGGACTACCTGGCGTTCAAGAACAACCTGAACTATATAGCAAAACCCTATCTCAAAAAAAAAAGAAAAAGACAAAATATAGTAGAGTGTGGTCAAAGATGCCAGTAATCTTAGCACCTTGGGAGGCTGAGGCAGGAGGATGTGAAGTCTGAACCTTGCTTGGGCAATTTAAGTGATTTAGTGAGAGATTATTTCAAAATTTAAAAGAAAAAAGAAGATAGCTCATTGTAAAGGTCTTGGGTTCAGTCTCCAATACCACCAAATAAATATTAAGATAGAGAGTCAGAGTACACAAAGCTAAACAAAAAACACACAGTCAAAAATTCCCCACCTCAGACAGAATGAAGAGGAGACACCTGGAGATGAGGGCCATAGAGAAGGCAGGGATCAGGAGACGGACACCTCCAGGCCACCCCGAGGCCCTGCTGGTGGTGCCCAGGTCCTGGTCCCCAGCTCACCCATGCTCGGAGCCTTCTGAGGACTTCCAGCCGGCCCCCAGCTGCGAGGAGCTGCCCGCAGGCTGCCCGCCCGGGAGCAGGTTGTCATCCATGCTGTTGTTGTTGTAGTTCCCTGCGAGAGTGAGCAGTACACAGAAGTGACGGAGGTGCCCCTGGCACACCCGGCCCGGGGGCCACCGCTCTCCCAACCAGAAGAGGGGCTTCTCACGGACATGCCCTCTGCACATTACACTGGCGCTTTCTTCGTCATCTTCAGTTTTACTTGTTTATCTTTTTCAGGGAGGGGATTGAACTCAGGGCCTTCACAATGAGCTCTATCCCCAGGCTTTTTATATTTTTTATTCTGAGACAGGGTCTCGCTAAGTTGCCCCCAGCTTCCGATCATTCTGTTTTGGCATCCCCCGGTGCTGGGATGACAGGCCTGCATCACCAAACCTTGCATCTCCAGCTTCCCCAGCCACCCACCCTCACGCCCATGTGCTCAACTGGTTCTTCAGTAGACAAGCAACTAGGATGCAGTGGAGACAGGGGGTCCGGCCGCGTGTGCCCCGTGTCCCTGTCTTTCCCGCAGGGGGCTCACCGCAGAGCCCACAGAGCTGGCCAGCGTAGGAGGACGGCACCGTCACTTCCACCAGGTGGTTCCCATCATAGCGAACCTGAAGCCCGGAGTTCGTGTAGAGCAGGATAAAGGAGCCACTGAGCCGAATGGTCACCCGGCCTTTCGACAACCACACCGGGAGGGCCACCCGAAGGCCGTTCAACTGTAGGGCGGGTGGGAGGGCCGTAGGGAGAGTCAGGAACTTGGACACAGACCAGACCTAGGGAATGCCGGTGTGGTGTGCATGCCTATAATCCTAGCACTCTAGAAGGCCAATGCAGGAGGATTGCCAAGTTGAGCCTAGAGTGGGCAACTTCGTGAGACTTTTTCTCCGAATATGAGATGATGATATATAACTCAGTGCAAAGGCCCTGAGCTCCACCCCCGGTAGTAGAGAAATAAACAGAACCTGCGGCAGGAGAGGTGGTGGGTGTTTCACAGAGGAAGAGGGGTGCCATGTATCCCCAGGGACACTGAGAGGCTGGCAGCTGCTTGTGTGGACAACATGGTGGGCAGTGTGAAGTCTGGGAGGTATGGAGTGGCACATACCATGACCTTGCGGCCTTTGATCAGTGAAATCTTGAGGCTGAAGACTTTCACGTGGACAGCTTTGACGTAGGAGGCCTGTAAGTCCCCACTGCGGATCTCATTGGTGGCACTCACAACAAAGTGGTTCTCTGAGTACTGGGACCAGCAGGGCTGGGCCAAGATGTAAGTACAGGTGCCCAGGAAGTGGTGCAGGGCCCCATCGAATGTCAGGTAGTGGGGGTCCCCCAAAGCAGTGCAGGTGGCAGAACCTGTGTAGAAAGGAACAGGCTTCAGTCTCAGCACTCTGCGTCCTGGAAGCTCTGACCCAGGCTGCCATCTTGACAACGCTTATGTCAGATGGTGCCCAAGCGCCATTCCTGGACGCAGCGTTTCCCTAGAAATCGAGGTTTGGCCTGCTCCATGCCAGGCCCCTCTCTGAGGCCTGAAAGATGCTGCTCTGCACGTCCTCGCCATGTGACCCTGTCTTGGAGGGCTGTGCCTTGATCTTCCTTTCTCTCCTTCACATCCCAGCCTTGAGGTGAGTGAACCTGCCATGTGTTCCCCATCTTTATGGTTTTAGATAAAAAATGTCCCCCAAGGCCTCATGGGCTCCTCAGCGGGGCTTGTGGAAGGTGACAGAACCACAGGGGCTTATCTCTGACTTGCTGTTAGGAGCTGGGGTCTGGCCAGAGCGGTGGTCACTGGGAAGGAGATGGGGCAGCCTGGAAGTGTTCATCTCCCTCCTGGGCTCCTCCCTTCCCTTCTCTCTGCTTCCTGGCTGCCCTGAGGTGAACATTTTTCCTCAGCCAGGCCCCTTTGCCGTGCTGTTTCCCACCTTGGAGCCTGCTGTCCAGGGGCTAACAATGTGAGCCAAGATAAACCTTTTCTCTTTATAAACTGATGGATCTCAGGTATTTGTTAGAGTCATGGAAGCTAACTAGCACACAGCTCCTAGGGAAACTGCTTGGGGCAGGGCCTTCCCCCGACCACTCACTTTGGGGATAGCAGCCATACATCCCGTTCCGGTGGCCACAGGCCTCCTGGGCCCGACATTTCCAAGGCCGGCAGTGAATATAGTGGTTGCCCCGACAGACACAGAATTCTTTGCAGCCTGGCTTGTACCACCATTCCCCCAGCTGAAAGAAGAAAGGGAGACAGAGTCCACTGCGATGCCGGTGTCGGGCGCTGGTTGTCTGATTCATTCCCCAGGCCATTTTTTTGTTCGTTTATCTGTCGAACAATAGATAATTTGGCTGATGTTTGTCTGTATAATGAACCAGACAGAAAATATCTTTTTCCTAGAAGTTCTCCCTTCTCTCCTTCCTTTGCTCACTCCCCTTCCTTCCTCCTTCTTTCCTTTTGTGGTACTAGATTTGAACCTAGGTTTTTTATTTTTATTTATTTATTTTTGCCAGGGATCAAACTCAGGACCTCATACTTGCAAGGTAGGCGCTATGCTACTGAGCTAAATCCCTGGCCCTCAGGGCCTTTTAAATAAACTACATCTCAGCCCTTTTTTATTTCCATTTTGAGACAAACTCTTGTTAAATGGCTAAACTGCCAGGCTGGCCTTCAACTTGTCATCCTCCTGCCTCAGCCTCCTAGAGGGCTGGAATTATAGATATGCACCACCACACGCTGCTTCTGGAGATGTTTTCAGCCTTGGTTCAGCAGGAAGGCTTCAAGGCAGAGCAGCATTTCAACAGGGCCCCAAGGGAAGTGCCAGATGCCAGCAGGCAGAGGTAACACAGCACACCTGAGAGGGGCTGATAGTCCAGAGCTCAGGCTCTGAGTGTGGCCGAGGGAGAGCATGTGCTCAGCGTGCGAAGGCCCTGGGTTCCGGCCCCAGCACCTGCTTTCCCCTCCGCCCCAGCCTGGCGCAGGGCGTGCAGGCTCCAGGCAAGTGCTTCCTGGCCGCGGGGCTGAGAGTCCCCCAGCCACTCACCTTGAAGTACCTCCCAGAGGGGCTCAGGCACCCACACTGGGCCCACGGGACACACTCGAGGCCACTGAGGACGTAGCCCGGGTTGCACTCGCAGGCTTCCACGCATGGGCCCGGGCAGGGCTTGTTGGAGAAGGCTGTGTGGCAGGTGTCCGGGCATGCGCTGGCACAGAGGGAGTACCTGCTATTGCGTGGGCAGGACAGGGCTGGAGATGGGGAGGGAGGCGCTCAGGTGAGAAGCAGACAGATGGGGCGGGAGAAAAAAGGAAAACAAAGCCGTGAAGGGTAGTGTGCACCCCGCATCCTGGCACTTTTGGAGGCTGAGGCAGGAGGATTGCAAATTTATTTATTTATTTTTGAGACAGGGTCTCGCTTTGTAGTTCAGGCTGGCCCTGAGCTCAGCCTCCAACTCACATCACAGCAATCCTCCTGCCTCTGCCTCCTGAGTGCTGGGATTACAGGCGTGAGCCACCATGCCTGGCACTGTGGTATGTGGTACTGGTTGCTGCTGGGCGTGAGTCTCCACACCCAGTATTGTATGTGGTTACCAGGGGGATCGAACCCGGGTCCTTGAGCTTACAAGACAGGTACTGGAACACTGAGCTAAATCCCTAGTCCAGGATTGCTAATTTAAACCCAACCTGGGCAACTTAACAATCTACCAAGATCCTGTCTCAAAATAAAAAAGGAGTAAGGGATGTAGCTTAGTGTGAAGACCCTGCATTCGATCCCCAGTACTATAGAAATAAATATGTAAAGTGTAATGAATGAATGAATGGATGCAAGCCTCTTCAGTTTGTAAGCGACTGTGATTTTTTTCAAGGACATTTCCAACTCTGCCCACTGCCCTGTCCCCATGTGAAAATGTATGTGCACTACCTCACCTGACTTCAAGGCCAACTTTATTTATTGTTTAGTGCTGGACCTCAGGAAAGCTAATTGTACGCTACTCCTAAGCCACACTTCACCCCCATCAGGCTCATTTTTATGCCCTTTCTGCATCTGAAAGGAAGGTCCCAGGAGCCAAGGATTTAGCTCAGTGGTTCCAGCATCTGCCTGGCAAGCGCAAGGTCCTGAGTTCGACCCCCAGTAACCACCCACCACAATGGTGGTGACTCATGTCTATAATACCAGCACTTGGGAGGCAGAGGCAGGAAGACTGCTGTGATTTTGAGGCTAGCTTGGGCTACATAGTGAGTTCAGGGCCAGCCTGAATTACAAAGCAAAATTCTATCCTAAAAAAAAAGAAAGGAAGGATGGAAGGAAAGAAGGCATAAAGAAAGAAAAGAAAGAAAGAAGGAAAGGCCCCACACCATCCTTGCTTCTGGACCAACTCACAGCAAAACCGGCCTCTCCTCCACGGCTTCACAGGGTAGCCAGCATCCTGGCACGCCGCAGTCATGGATGACAGGTGGGCACACAGCACTGCCGAGAGCCCCTGGAAGTGGCACAGGTCCGACACGCAGTTGTCGAAGAAGGGAGCGGCCTTCAGGTGCAGCAGGCAGGCCCTGGGCAAGAGACCGGGTGAGCGGGAGGGGTGCAGTCTCCTGTCCCCTGGGGGATCCTACCCCTGCTTCCTTCTCCTTACCCAAACGGTCCTCTGGTGTCCACCAGGCCACCACAGAACCTGGGCCCCGATACAGTGCTCTTCAGGTCCTCATCACAGGATGGGAGATCTGCCTGGTTCTGCAGGCAACTAGAAGCCACACAGCCAGTGATCAGGGTCAAGGCCAGCCTCTCCCTGGGCCCCAGCCAGCAGAAGTGGAGAACACTGAGCCTTCAGGGAGGAGCCACCTGGGGTCTTCAGGGAGGCCAAGGGGAAGGGGCACTGCTAATGGTTTCTTTGTTTTTTGAGACAGGGTCTGACTCTGTTGTTCAGACTGGCCTAGAAGTCGTGGGCTCAAGCAAGCCTCCTGCCTCAGTTTCTCCAGTCGGCTACAGGGGTTCTTAGCAGTTGGCAAAGGCGGGAGGGTAGAGAAGAGGAGCAGGTCACCCCCAAGGCTCCTCACTTACTCCCTGTCCTCATCTTCGGCCACCTGCCAGCTGTTACCCAGCTCCTCATCATCCTGAGCGGGGTTACCATCCGGCTTCAAGTTGTCGTTGCTGCTGTCTCCGTCATAGTTGCCACAGAAACCGCAGAGTTTGCCTGCATAGGTGCTG
Source organism: Petromus typicus (assembly GCA_004026965.1). Taxonomy (NCBI): domain Eukaryota; kingdom Metazoa; phylum Chordata; class Mammalia; order Rodentia; family Petromuridae; genus Petromus; species Petromus typicus. The sequence continues at coordinate 14,741 of PVIR01008189.1, forward strand.
TGGGGCGAGGAGAAGGGGTGGGGTGAGCGGGGGTGGGGTGGGGAGGAGGGATGGGGGTGCTAAGTCATCCCAGGGACCATGGAGTGGGGGGCACAATCAAGATCAAGAGATGCCTACTCCAGCCAGGCACAGTGCATGCCGGTAATCCCTGTGGTCTGGGAGGCTGAGGCAGGAGGATCCCAAGTCTGAGTCTAGCCTGGGTAGGCAACTTGATGAGTTCAAAATAAAAACATAAAAATGGGCTGGGGAGTATGGCTCATTGCAAAGGCACTGGGGTCAATCTCCAATACTGAATAAAAGGGAAAACGGTAGCTGCTCCTGAGATGGGATCCATGCCAGGTGCTGGGCACATGAGGACTATGTGGCCCTTACCCTGAGCCACCCCTGACATCACTCTGTACCCCTTCTGCTCAACTATGTGGTTGTCCAGCCATAAAGCACCTCCATCTGTCCCTAAATCACTCTGGCTGTTTTTCATGCGTTCTGGTCACTGTTAGGGTGAAGTCTGGGCAGGACTCAGAACAGGCCCCCGGCTCTGTGTCCACCCTGCTGTCCACCTCCCTATCCCGCCTGTCATGAGACCCTATGTGGTGCCGACAAGAGGTCAGAGGGCAGCCGAGGGTCCACAGGGAGCAGAGCTCCGAGTGAGGCGGCTGCCCGGTGGGGCCGCCCCTCACCTGGACATCGTCACAAACAGCTGCTGATCGCCGTCCCATCTCACACGCAGACCGAACGCCGTCCGCAGCTCCACAAATCGGCCGCTTGGACTCACGGAGACACCTTTGGCAGGCGTGGCTGGCAGAGTGACCCGATGGCCTCCGACCTGGCACAGGGAGGGGCAGGAGGAGGAGACAGACAGTGATGTGAGGGTCAGCTGGCTGGCATGGCATTCTACACAGCACCCTACGCCCTACTCAGGGCTGGCCCTCGGCTGGCATGGGAGGGGACGGGCTCACCATTGTGCGTCGCCCCCGGAGCAGGGTGATGGTGGTTTCTGGAAGGGTCACGTAGACCTTGCTCAGGCAGGACACACCTTCCTGTCCCCGTTCTTCATTCTTTGCTGTCACCCTGAAGAATGGCTCTGGGTGGGGGGAGGGAGGAAGGGAGCCCAGGAACGCATTCAGTGAGCTTTGGTCTGTTTGTTTTCTCAGCACGTGGGCTCGAACGCATTTCCAGGTCTCTTTAATTTTTATTTTACTTTGAGACAGAGTCTCCCTAAGTTGCTAAGTTGCCCAGGTTGGGATTGAATTTGGGATCCTCCTGCCTCAGCGTCCCTGAGTACTGGGATCACAGGCCTGCACCACTATGCCAGGCTGACAAATGATCGGTTATATTGCATTTCCCTCTTCCACTGGACCTGAGACTGCCTCTGGAGTGACATCGCAACTCTGCCTTACAAAGACCTTACTTCACTGTGGTCTTCTGTGCCCATCTTCTCCCATTCAGGGCCCCCACCTGCAGTGCCCCATGCCTGGCACTTGTGACCACACACCCTGCCCCCAGGCCATGGCAGGCTTACCTGTGGAGTTGTGGCAGGACTGGGCCAAGACGTAAGTGCATTTGCCCTTGAAGCCAATGTGCCTCTCGTCAAAGGTGACATAATGAGGGTCCCCATACACCACGCAGGTGGCAGTACCTGCCAAGGACACAGGGGACCCTGAAGCTGCTTCCATGGCCACACCAGGCTGGGCCCAGTCCCAGCTCTCCCGCCTGGTGATACAGCAGCTCCTCCACTCCACGAGACAGGGAGGCACTCACCATACGGGTGGCATCCATACTGGCCGTCCTTCAGCTGGCACACAGTGTTTGTCCCGCACTGAGAGAGCTGGCATTCCATCCGGCTGCCCGGCCAGCAGTGGCAATGCTCTGTACAGTTGGGGCTGAACCAGTCCTCCCCAGGCTGGGAGCGAGGGATACAGAGTCACGACGCCGTGTCTGTCAGGCCTTTTGGCTCCACCTCCTCCTCTGTGTCCCAGGCGCACCTAAACTCACACTCACACCCTTTTCCTACCAGCAAGACAACAGTCCCACTGCCACAGGACATTTGCACAAGCTACTCTCTTATCTCCACATTCTTTTCCCTCCTGGTTTTCCAATTTATTCCTTGGTCACCAGCAGAGTTCATCTCAAGGGCATCTGTCTTAGGAAGATGTGTCAGACCATTCTTCTGATAACTGACCTACCACAACTGCACTTTTATGTTTATTTTTGTGATTGACTATAAGCATTGAGGCAGGACCTGTGTCTTTACTCCCTGCCTTGACCCAGCATATCAAAAGAGACAGCTCTCATCCAATAAAAGGAAGTCAGTGATGACCCACTGTGTCCCTCTGAGCTTGAAAGTATGCATGTGTCTATTTATTTACTTGCAGTAATAGGAAATTGAACCCAGGACTTTTAAACTGGGCTACATCTCCAGATCCCCCACTCTGCCTTTTTTTTTTGTTTGTTTTGAGACAGGGTCTCACTTTGTAGTTCAGGCTAACCCTGATCTCACTATGTAGCCCCGGCCAGCCTCAAACTCACTTCACAACAATCCTGCTTCTGCCTCCCAAGTGCTGGGATTACAGGTGTGAGTCACCATGCCTGGCACTGTGGTATGTGGTACTGGGGATCGAACTCAGGACCTTGCCTTTGCCAGGCAGAGCCCAGAAGCACTAAACTAAATCCTCAGCCTCTGCTTTTTATTTTTTTTAGACAGTCTTTGGTATGTAGTCTAGGCTGGCCTTGGATTCACCAGGTAGCCCAAATTGTTCTTGAAACTATGATAATCCTTCTGCCTCAGCTTCCCAAGTACTAGGATTATAGGTGTGTGCCAACATGCCTGGCTTTTGGGGGGAGGGTCGTGGCTTTGTTATGTCACTAAATTCCCCGAGCAGGGTTCAAACTATGGATCTTCCTGCTTCAGCTTCCTAGACTGCTGATTTTACAGACATGTCCCACCACATCAGGCTGAGAGCATTAGAAATGTAAGATGCATTCCCCATCTGTGAGGAGCCCACTGCCAGGAAGGCAGAAAGTGCTTGGTGACAAAATTTTATGGGACACACTGGGGAGGAACTGGCCCCTGGGAAGATCAGCGGGAGCACCACCACCAGAGAGCAGGACAGACACCTGCAGCTGAGAGGCAGCTCCAGACACTAATGAGTAGCTTAGTGCACTTTTAATTAACAGTTTGTATGTTATATTTATCACAAATAATTCATGATAATAATGAGTGTTTATTAAGTAATTAGCACTGTGTTAGGACCTAATTTCACTCAAACAGCAATCTTATATGAGGCAGAAAATCTTAGTTAGCATGCTTTTATAGATGTGGAAACACAAACATAGAGGTAAAAAGCCAAGTGCAGGATCAGGGATTTAGTTCAGTAGTTCCGGTGCCTGCCTCACAAGTGCAAGGTCATAAATTTGATCCTCAGTACAAAAAAAACCCCTAGCTATGTGTGATGGCACATTCCTGTAATCCTAGCCTTCTGGGAGGCTGAGGCAGAAGAATAGCAAATTCAAGGCCAGGCTGGGCAACTCAGCCACGAAATAAAAAATCAAAAAAGGGGTGGAAGGTACCGAAGTATAAAGGCCTTGGGCTCAATTCCAAGAGAGGTAAAATAACTTGCCCAAGGCCACTTGTCAAATGGATACTGCAGCCCAGACACTCAAGCTCAGGTCTGCCAAGGCGCAGATCTGCCCATTATTCTGGCCACCGGCCAGTTCATGGGGAGCTACAAAGCTCCTAAAATGAGGCTTCGATGTATAAAATATGTATTGGATTTTGAAGGCTTAGTGGCGGGGGGCAAAAATGTAAACTATTTCATCAGTAATTTTCTCCATTTGCAGTACTGAACCTTTTCTATTGCCCTACATCTCCAGTGCCCTGCCCCTTTTAGTTTTTGAGATGGGGTCATCCCATGTGATTCACACTGGCCTTGACCTCACTATGCATCCTAGACGGGCCTCAAACTCATGGTGACTCTACTGCCTTTGCCTCTTGAATGCTGGGATCACAGGTATGTGCTGCCATCCCTGGCCCCAGGCCCTTTTTATTTTTTATTTTGCAATAAGGCCTTAGTAAGTCAGTAAGTTACTCACTCTGGGTTCAGATTTGCCATCCTTGCTCAGCCTCCCTAGAGCTTGCATCACAGCTATGTGCCATCATATCCAGCTTTTTGTTTTGTCGTGGCTTGTTCTTAGTGCTGGGGATGACACACACCCAGGGCCTCGCTTGTGATAGATAAGTGAAGCACACTTCCAGCCTGAATTATATGAACAGCATTTAGCAGAGGACCACAGCTAACCATGGGTTGTTCAGCAAAGCCTAGTGAGACCATGGGCCGAAGGGAAAACTTAACCAAGATTCAGTGTGAACAAAGGGGGTGATCAAAGACCATATGCTGGGCCTAGCATTTAGCTCAGTGCTTCCAGCATCTACCAAGCAAGCGCCAAGACCCCCACTTGTGATCACAAGTGATCCCCACTAACCACATACCACAGTGCCAGGCATGGTAGCTCACACCTGTAACCCCAGCGCTGGGGAGGCAGAGATAGGAGGATTATGGAGAGTTTGAGGCTTACCTGGGCTACATAGTAAGTTCAGCGCCAGCCTGAACTACAAAGCAAGACTTTGTCTCAAAAAAAAAGCACATGCTGAGCCAGGCATGATACCTATAATTAAGTAAACCCAGGGGGCCGGGGATTTAGCTCAGTGGTTCTGGCACCTGTCTTGCAAGCACAAGGGCCTGGGTTTGATTCCCCAGTAACCACATACAATACTGGGTGTGGAGACTCACACCCAGCAGCAATCAGTACCACATACCACAGTGCCGGGCGTGGTGGCTCACGCCTGTCATCCCAGCACTCAGGAGGCAGAGGCAGGAGGATTGCTGTGATGTGAGTTTGAGGCTGAGCTCAAGGGCCAGCCTGAACTGCAAAGCGAGACCCTGTCTCAAAAAAAAATTCCAGCACTCAGGTGGCTGAGGCAGGAGGATCGCCTGGGCTACATAAGATCAGCCTAAACCACATGGCAAGACCTTGATTAAGCACAGCCTTGAACTAACCTTCCGGACTATCCAAGCTCATCTCACCCAGGAAGTGGATGGAGCCAGGACCCAGGTGTCCATCCTCAGCCCCCTTAGGAGCTCTGGTGCTCCAGCACTCTTACCTTATAGCTCATGTGGCCATAGATGCAGTTGCAAGAGGAGGCATTGACGCACTGGCCGTCACTGAGCAGAAAGCCAGGATTGCAGACACAGCCCGGCCCGCAGAGCAAACCACAGCTGGGCTTGGGGGTTTCACAGGACACTGGGCACGCACAGTGCTCGTAGTGAGCATTGGAGGGGCAGGCCACTGAGGGGGACACAGTCTCAGTCAAACCTCTATCTCAAAGTTCCCCCAAGCCTCCCTGTCTGCCCCAGCCCTGAACTCAGGCTGTTCCCTAAGGAGGTGCCTGGGTCCTGCCACAGACAGGAGTGATGCTCTGACACAGCTGCACAGTTACGACACAGCTCTGAGGACCTCGGCTCAGTGCCAAAGCCTGGCTTGAAGGCTTGCGTGTCATATGTGCAGGAAGCCTGCGGGACTGGCAAATCTAGGCCACAGAAGGATCAGTTCCAAGGGCCTGGGAAGATGGAGGAATAGTGACTGCTGAAGAAGAGATCTGTTTTTGGGATGGTGGAAATATCTGGAATTAAAAAGTGATGAGAGGGGCTGGGGATTTAGCTCAGTGGTTCCGGCGTCTGCCTTGCAATCACAAGGTCCCGAGTTTGATCCCTGGTACCACATACCACAATATCGAGTGTGGCAGCTCACACGCATAATCCCAGCAATCAGTACCAAACACCATAAATGCCAGGTGTGGTGGCTCATGCCTGTAATCCCAGAATTCAGGAGGCAGAGACAGGAAGATTGCTGTGAGTTTGAGGCTGAGCTCAGGGTCAGCCTATACTACAAAGCGAGACCTTGTTTAAAAAAAAAGTTATGAAAGACCAGACATGATGGTACAAATTATAATCCCAGCACTTTGAGGAGGCTGAAGCAGGAGGATCACAGAGTTGAGGCCCAGAGACAAAAATGTAGCTCATTGATGCCACAACTACCTAGCAAGCTAAATTCAATCCTTGGCATTGAGAGAGAAAATTGAGGATCAGCCCAGACAACTTAATGATTTGGTAATAGCCTATCTCAAAATAAAAAAATAATAATGGCTGGGAATGCAGCTCAGTTGAAGGGTCTGGATTCCACACCAAATACCACACACACACACACACACACACACACACACACACATACACACACAGAGTGGGTAGCAGCAAAGTGTTGGGTAAGTGAACTACATTTCAATGTTAAAATTTCAAGAGAAACAAACAAGGTATGGAAGCACATGCCTGTCGTCCATGCACTCTGGGAGGCTGAGGCAAGTTCAAGTCCAGCCTGAGCAACTCAGTGACTCACTGAGAGCCTCTGTCTCAAAATTATCAATAAAAAAGTGCTGGGAATGGCTCAGTGTGAAGCCCCTGTTCAGTCCCCGGTACTGGAGGAGCCCACAGGGCTGGCAGGAGCAGCTGTGTCTGGTTCCTACCATCCTCCTCTCCTGCTCTGCTGCCTCCAGCTCAGGCGAGGCCTGGCTCACTCTCTGTGGAGATGACAGGGTTCCCACTACCAGAGCGCTCGGCCCTCGGCCCCTCCTACCTCTGTCGGGTGTGGGATTTGTCCTAGTGTCTGGGGCAGCGCCGCTCATGAGGGCACTCGGGGCTTCTGGAGGCGTCTCCGTGGCTGTGGGCCCAGTGGGCAGGAGAGTGGAGGTGAAGCAGGGTGGGGTACAGGTGGTGGGCTCCTCCACGAGGACGGTGGGCTTTTCTGTGGAGATGGGGGACTCTTTGATGGGGACAGTGGTCTCTTTCACTGGGATGGTGGTTTCAGTGGTGACATTGGGCTTTTCTTCAAGGACAGTGGTTCCTGCAGTGGGGACAGCAGTCTTTTCAGTAAAGATGGAGGGTTTTTCTGTGGAGACAAGTTCTTTGGAGGAGGTGGTAGGCTCTTCAGGGGAGATGGTGGTCTCTTCAGTGGGTACAGAGGGTTTTTCTATGAGGGCAGTGGTCTTGTCAGTAAGAATGGTGGGCTTTTCTGTGGCATCAAGTTCCTTGGAAGGGATGGCGAGCCCTCCAGGGGAAATGGTGGTCTCTTCAGTGGGTACGGAGGGTTCTTCTATGGGGGCAGTGGTCTCATCAGGGAGAATGGTGGTCTCCTCCAGGGGGAGGGTGGTTTCTCCGAGAGGGACAGTAGGTTCTTCTACAGGGACAATTGGCTTCTCAGTGGGGAAGGAGTTCTCTTCCGTGGGTACAGTGGGTTCTTCTATGAGGGGTGCAGGATTTTCTGTAGAAACTGTCAACTCTTCTATAGGGAAAGTGGGAGGAAGCACTGTTGGCATTGGAACTGCAAAGAAAAGCAAATCCTGGAGTTTAGTGAAAATCATCCTTTCAAAGAGAAACCATATGATCCTCAGGCCGGAGATTTAACTCAGTGGTTCCAGTGCCTGCTGGGTAAGCACAAGGTCTCGAGTTAGATCCCCAGTAATCACATATCACAATGCCAGGCGTGATGGCTTGTGTCTATAATTTCAGCACTCAGAAGGCAGAGGCAGGAGGATTACTGTGAGTTCCAGGCTTGCCTGGACTAGATAGTGAGTTGAGGGCCAGCCTGAAATACAAAGTGAGACCCTGTCTCAAAAAAACTAAAGAACAAAACCAAAAACTATATGATCCTCTCAACAGATGCAGATGAAGCATTTGACAAGATCCAACACCCACTTATGATAAAAAAAAACCTACAGAAAACTAATATAGATGGTCTATCTCAATCCAATAGAAGCCATGTATAGCAAACCCATTGCCAATGTAATACTAAAAAGACAAAATCTGAAACCTTCCACTCCAAAATCAGGAGCCATGCAAGGATGTCCATTATCATCACTTTTATTCACTATAGTTCTGGAAAATTTAGCTAGAGCCATTGGACAAGAGAAAGAAATAAAAGGAAAGGAAAATGATAAATTATCGTTGTTTGCAGATGACATCATACTCTGCCTAGAAAACCTCAAAAACTCCACCAAAAGATTTTTAGATTTGACAACCAAATTCAACCACCTTGTCTTTGAACCTTCACTAGAAAAAAAATAGTCTCTTTAATAAGTGGTGCTGGGGGACTGGGGATTTAGCTCAGTGGTTCTGGCACCTGTCTTGCAAGTACAAGGGCCCGGGTTTGATCCCCTGGTAACCACATACAATACTAGGCGTGAAGACTCACACCCAGCAGCAATCAGTACCACATACCACAGTGCGGGGCGTGGTGGCTCACACCTGTCATCCTAGCACTCAGGAGGCAGAGGCAGGAGGATTGCTGTGATGTGAGTTGGAGGCTGAGCTCAGGGCCAGCCTGAACTACAAAGCGAGACCCTGTCTCAAAAAAAAAAAAAAAAAAAAAAAAAGTGGTGCTGAGAAAACTGGCTTCTGCCCACATGCTGAAGATGGAAATTAGATCTACATCTTTCACCACCCACTAACCTAAAACTGAAATGGATCAAATATTAAAACAAAACACTAAATTTTCTGGAAAACAGAATAGGTAGAACACTTGAGGACATAGCAGTAGACTTCATGAGCAAAACCCAGACCACACAGGAAATGCTACAAAAAAATCAACCACTGAGGTCCCATTTGACCCGGCCATTGCCCTGCTAGGTACACACAAGAATTAAAAGACTCATATCACAGTGACATATGTGCACCCATGTTTATAGCAGCCCAATTTGTGATTGCTACTTCTTGGAAACAACCCAAGTGTCCATCAACTGGATACTGGATAAAAAAGCTGTGGTTCTTCTACAGAATGGAGTATTATTCTGCCATAAAAAATGATAAGTTTGAATCATTTCTACTTAAATGGACATACCTTGAGGATATCCTCATAAGTGAAATAAATAGGTCACAGATAGGTACATATCGCATCTTTTCTCTGGTATGAGAAAATGAAGATGTAAATGAGTCCTAGAATTGTATATTATATACTGTGAAATAGAAAATACTCAAAGTAAAATAGGGTGAAGGGGGAAAAATAATGATATTATAACAAAAAAGAAAGGAAACAAATTTTATGTATATAGGGGGGTGATAGGGTGGGTAGGGCTATGGGGAAAAATGAGAATTAAGTTGTGTCTTATACTGGTACAAATCCCCATTATCGAGTGCAATCATGATGCATATATGTAATGTACCAATAAAGATTTTTTTAAAAAAAAATCAACCGCTGGGTCTTCATCTTATTAAAAAGCTTTTGCACAGCAAGAGATCAAAGAGACAACCCATAGAGTGGGGAACAATTTTACCAGCTATTCAAATCAAGGAGTATCAACTAGAATATATAAAGAACTCAAAATAATCAGATCCCTCCAAATGTTAAGACTCAGCAAAAACGGGTATCTGAAGTAAAAAGACACTTCTCAGCCAAAGAACTAGAAACACCAAAATAAATCTACGCAAAATTTTCAACATCACTGGTCACTCATGAAATGCAAATTTTAAAAATGCTGAGATTCCATTTCACTCCAAAAAGAATGGTTACTATCAAGAAATCAACCAATATGGCCCAGGGATGTAGTTCAGCACCTGCCTGGCTAGCAAAAGGTCCTGAGTTCAAACCCCAGTTCTTCAAAAAAAAAAAGAAAGAAAGAAAGGAAAAGAAATAAACCACCACTACCAAATGCTGGAGGGGCTGTGGGAATACAGGAACCCTTCTCCACTGTTGGTGGGAGTGTAGACTGTGCAACCACTGAGGAAATAATTGTGGAGATTCTTCAAAAGACTAAAACTAGAAGTCCCAGCTATACGTCTTCATGGCATCTTCCTAAAAGAATGAATAGCATGAAAAAAGAAAGAAAATGGCAACAAAGTTTTTGTAAATAGGGAAGGGTGGAAGGGATAGCACGGGAAATGGGGAAAAAATAAGAACCAAGATAGATTATGTACAAGCTCAAATTTCCAATGATGAATGTGATCGTAATGTATATCTAAAATGTATCATTTAATTTAATGGAAATATTTACTAAAAAAGAATCAAAGCATTATGCCTTAGTGACATATTCTACCCATGTTTATAACAGCACAGCTTGTAATAGCTAAATCTTGGGAGCAGCTCAAATGCCCTTCAACTCAAAAGTAGATAAAGATGTGAGGGACTGTGTGTGTATATGTGGACCAGGAAATTGAACTCAGGACTGTGCACATACAGTGCAGGCGGGGGCACCACTGAGCTACATCACCAGGCTAGGTTTTCGTTCTTTAATTTTTTGAGTCAAGGCCTCATTTTGTAGTTCCAGTTGGCCTTGAACTCACTATGTAGCCCAGGCTGGCCTCAAACTCAAAGCAATCCTCCTGCCTCTGCCTCCTGAGTGCTGGGATTACAGACGGGCATCACCATAACTGACCAGACCCAGTTCTTGATACAAAGGAACACTACTCTACCATAAAGAATGTGGGACTCAGAAATTTATAGCTCAATGGATGGACCTCGAGACGATACTCGTAAATGAAATAAACTGGACACACCCACTTAAATACTGCATTGTTTCTCTGGTGTGAGAAATTGAAAGTGGAAGCAAGGACCAAAATGTATAACAGATGCTGGGAAATGGGTAGGAAGTGTTTGAATGGGAAGGGAAACAAAGGAGGGAGAGGGAGAAAGGAAAGAAGGGACAAGAGGAAAAGTGAAAATAGAAGGGAAAAATGGGAACAAAGCTTTGTATGTAGGGAAGGGAGGGGGCTTGAAGGGGGCATGGGATAAAATAAAGCAAAATTTATTTTCAAAAAAGCATACCCTCTTCATTCACATCAGGTGGGAGTGGGTGGGCATGGAGGGGCAGCTTAGTGACCTTTCCTTCTCTTCTCAAAGCCAATGGCTGCCACTTAACTAACACTCAACAGCCAGTGCTCTCAACATATGTCTGACAGTGCTCTGCACACAAGAAGCAAGAAGCATAAGGACAAATAGGATGCTGGGCTGGTGGCGCCCATCTATAACCCCAGCATTTGGGAGATTGAGTAAGGAGGATCGATTCGAGCTGGAGGCCAGCCTGGGCCACATAGCGAGACCCAGCCTCAAAAAACCAAGAACAAACAGGATATTCATCCTGCCACTTCGAGCAATAGTTAAGAGGTTCCAGCTCCTGCTCCAGAAATTCATGGCATCAAAGATGTTTATTAGTCAAGTGTGGTGGTGCATGCCTGTAATCCCAGCACTCTGGGAGGCTGAGGCAGGAGGACTGCAAATCTGATCCCTTCTTGGGTGATTTAGTAAGACTTCTTTTCAAAATGAAAAAAGGGTTGAGGACATAGCTCAATATAAAGGCCCGGAGTTCAGTCCCCTATAACACACACATGCTACGCACACGCACACATGCAGGACGTATTTGCTTAATTAAGCACCCGGATAGTGCCAGGGACAAAGGTTCTGCCTTCTAGTAATTTTTCAAAATGATGAACAGAAAGCGAGAGAGAAGGGGACCCCGCTACAGCTTCTCTAGGCCTTTAGAAATGATGGGGTTGTTCTACTAGGCATGTATGTGTGAACCTACAAAAACGGGTGACTGTAGACATCGAGGGAATGGGTACTGCTCCAAAAGGAACGTCTCACAAATGTTACCGCAGAGAAACTAGAAGAGTCTACAGTGTGACCCCGTGTGCTGTTGGCACTGTTGGAAACAAGCAAGTTAAAGGCAAGCTTCTTGTCGAGAGAATGCATCTCCTGAGCCAAGGAGGCATCTAAGAGCTGAGACAACTTCCTGAAACTGGTGGAGGAAAATGGTCAGAAAAAGAGAGGCGGGCCGGGGAGTTAGCTCAGTGGTTCCGGCGCCTGTCTTGCAAGCGCAAGGGCCCAGGTTCGATCCCCTGGTAACCACATACAATAGTGGGCGTGAAGACTCACACCCAGCAGCAACCAGTACCACATACCACAGTGCCGGGTGTGGTGGCTCACGCCTGTCATCCCAGCACTCAGGAGGCAGAGGCAGGAGGATTGCTGTGATGTGAGTTGGAGGCTGAGCTCAGGGACAGCCTGAACTACAAAGTGAGACCTTGTCTCAAAAAAAAAGAAAAAGAAAAGAAAAAGAGGGGCTCCTGGGCTCAGCTGAAGCGCCAGCCAGCCCTGCCCAGGGAAGAACACTTTGTGGGAGCCAATGGGAGGAGCGTGAGTTGTTGGAACATGTTCCCAATGAATTCATAGCATAAGCTGGGCATGCAGCTCTGCCAGGCAGCACCTAATTAGTAGCTAAGTGTCCAAGTCCTACTTAAGAATAAAAAGTCATCCTGTGCTGTCTATGGTGCCTTTATCTCAGAGAAATAAGCATTAGGCACAGCTTCTCATTGTACCTAGTGAATTGTGTCAGGTCTTTACTTTTCAGTATTTTTCTTGGTGAAAGATGCAAAGTGTTATGCCAGTGTACACCCAAATGGCCATATACGTGTGAAACATTTATATTGGCATGAAGATCCTCTAAATCACCATGGAGAAAAGATGTATTAAAATAAGCGCAAGTCAGTATATAGCATTGCAGTTAAAGAACTTGTTTAAAGCACACACGTATACAAAGAAAAAAGGAAGAGAAGGAGGTGGAAAAGATATAGAAACCATGTCAGATGTGTGGAAACTCTAGACAAGAGGATTTACTTTTTCTTTTCTTAGAGTACTGGGGATCGAAATTTTTTCTCTTCTTCTAGGACTGGGGATTGTACTGAGCTATATCTACAGTCCTTTTTTTCCCCCTAGTAGTAGGGATCAAACTCAAGACCTAGCGCTTGTCAGGCAGGCATGGTGCCTCTGAGCTAAATCCCCAACCCTCCCCCTCAGCCCTTTTTATTCATTTACTTTCAAAATTTTGACACGAATTCTTGATAAGTTTTTAAATTGCCCAGGCTGGGCTTGAATGTTCGATCCTCCAGCCTTCACTTCCCAGGCGGCCTAGATTACAAGCCAGGCCAGCTGAGGGTTTGCATTTCACACAGGTCCTGCAGAGATATGGCTCTTCCTGGGTCCTGGAGGGTCGCTTACCTCGACAAATCCCTTGCTTGATCAAGATGAAACCCACAGCAACCACAAAGGCAGCATTGCTCCCCCGGACGGCCTCCAAAATCAGCTAAAAGCAACATAAAGGAAAATGTTCACAAAAATGAAAACGAAGCCTTGGTAATTCTGCAATCCTGCAGGCTCTGTCCCTGCCTGGTGTCAGTCTGCTGGATCCTCAACAGTCCCAGCCACCTCTGGCCCCTCCAGACCATGCCTCACACTGTTACCTGCATGGGCTGCTGGTATCCTGAAGGGATGGTGACAGCGGCACTTAGCCATCTGGGCTTCTGTGACCCAGTGCGGTCCCACAGCAGGACAGGGGCACTGCCCGCAGGGCTCCCGAGCAGAAGTTTGAGCATGGTGCCGTCCCCCAGACCGTACATGTGATAGGAGAACTCCACGCAGACATTGCTTGGGGCACAGAAGGGCCGGCTCACCAGCCTCACAGTCTGCCCTTCCTGGGAGGATCTGTCTGACTCCAGGTAGATATAGTGCTCGCCTGGCAGGAGAGGGAAACATGAGGTGAGGCACCACGCCTGAGCCAGGCCTGGCTCTCCGTACCATCTAAGCCAGCAACTGAATGGTCCACCCACTGCATTTTTCTCTGCCCATGTTAGGCTCCTTATTTGTCTGCTTGAGGTACTAAAGATGGGACCTGGGTCTTTCACACTGAGCTACATCTCCAGTTCCTTTTTACTTTCTTGAGACAACGCCTGGCTAAGTTGCTAAGTCGATCAGGTGAGGCTTAAACTTGGACTCTCCCTGCCTCGGCCTCCCTGGATACTAGGATTACAGGCGAGCACCTAAGTGACACCCAATTCCAGGATGGATTTCTACCTGAAAACAGCAGGACAAAAAGGAAAACCAAGCATGCAACCCAGTGAACATCTTGGCATTGGTGGTGAGTTTGAAACTTTGGACTCCAAGGAGTGGGTGCCGGGATCTTCCTGAGCAAGGGTAGCGCTCAGTGATCCTCAGTCATGAGTATCTGCAGTTGAATCTGTCAGTGCCCTTAGTCCAGCTCAGGCCAGTTTGGCAGCAAGTGCCTGCAAGGGGCTGGCACCTCCCTCAACATCCTCCTCCACCCGTCACATCTGCCGGCCCCTGGCTGGGTGCGGGTTCTCAACCTCTTCACCTTCATACAAGGCTCCGTAGGAATCTGCGACGTGGGTGGGCATATTCTCACTGCCCCAAGCCCACTGGCTGCCATCCCCCGACGTGTGGGTCCAGTCACAGAAGGGATGGGCACTGTCCTCAAAGTCACACTGGGGAAAGCTCTCTGGTGGTGCGAGAGGGAAACTGGAGAAACTCCAGCCCCGCGCCCCACGGCTCCCGCCCTTCCAGTTCTGGGGGACCCTCACTCTCACCCCCACAGGGAGCAATGCTGATTTCATCCACTGCCACTGCTGGCTCTGGGACCTCACCGAACACGCCCACCAGGCCGAACTGCAGAGAGAGAGAACGGGCTCCCCCACATGACCTTCCCATCCGGGGACCCAGGTCCCTGCCCTGATCTTCAGTTTGCTTCAACATCTGGGGAAACTGCCACGTGCAAAACCTGATCCCTTGCTTTTCTATACCTCTATCTGTCCTCGTCCCGTGTAATTGACAGAAACAGGCTGCCAGTTCGGGCCAGGTTGTCCTGAGAACAGTGTGTGTTTCCGAATGCTGCCTACAATGGAAAAAAATCAGAGGTATTATGCGGTGGGTGTGGGGCTGTACACCTCTGATCCCAGCACTCTGGGAGGCTGAGGCAGGAAGATGTAAATCTGAACCCAGCCTTGCAATTTAGCAACTCAAAGAAACTCTGTCTCAAAATTAAAAATAAACAAAAGGGCCATAGATGTAACCCAGGATGAAGGCCCTGAGTTCAAATCCCAGTACTGAAAAATTTTAAAAACTACAGACAAGTAAATTTGAAGAGAATGAGAAATTACTCTGAATCTACACCCCAAGGAATGAGTCACAGGGGAATACTTGGGCAATGTTCCCTAAATGTAAGTAATCCTTCTCTCTCACTTCCGGGGCACCTTTATTTCTTACAGCCCAGGGCCCTCCTCATTTCTGCTTCCACACATTCTGGATTCTGTTGCATGGTGAATCTCCCCGAGAGGGCCCCATCAGCCCAGCCCTCAAAGTCTGCCGCAGCTCAACGCAAACCCAGAGACTTCTCTCCTCTAACCTGAGACTGAGGCGTAGACCAGGAGGGCTGAGCCCGGAGCCTGGCCCCACAGGGTGTAGTAAAAGGACAGCGTCAGACAGCCAGCCACATGGCTCATGGGGCTCAGGAGGACCGACCTCTGTCCTGGCTTTGCATTCCTGGGGTCCAGGAGCATGTAGAAGCCACCTGTAAAAGGAAAGGCCTGGGAGGTGGGAAGGATGCAGGGTTAGAGCCCCAGGAGGTGGGGACCTGGTCCCCAGTGAGCCCAGCTGAGCCTGGACCCGGTAGCGCCGAGGTGGGAGATGTCCAGGTACATCCACGTCACCATTAACTGAGGCCTTCCCACCTCCCAGACTGGCTGGCCTGGGCAGGGAGAGGGCCTTGTCCTCTCAGGAACAGCAGCCAGAGGCTCGTCCTTTGCTGGTCCTTGCTGTACCGCAAGTCTCTTCTTCCCCACAGCCCCACGGCTACTACTTCAGGGCCTTCGCCCATCTGCCTGCGAGAGAGTCTTGCCATGTAGTTCAGACTGGCCTTGGGCTGTAGCAATCTTCCAGCATTATACTCTGAAAGGCTGGGACTGCAGGTGTGCCACCATGCCTATTTTGCACACTGATTCTCAAGTGCCCAGGACACCACCTGGCACACTGCAGATACAGAATGAATGTGTGGAGAACAGACGGTGCCAGGCAGTGGAAGGAGCAGGCTGGGTTGCATCTGTTGAGCAACAGTGTGTGAGGGGCGGCTTAGGGACCCAGGGTAAGGTGCTTAGTTTGCTTCCTGCCATGAAACTAGAGCTGAGAGAGGTTAAGGGTCCAGGAGTTCACTAGCCTGGCCCAAGGCAGCTTCTGTGGGGTGTCTGGAAGTCACTGAAGGATGGAAGGGCAGTTGGTACTCACTACCAGGGCTGGAGAAGTCATCGGTGGGGCCCATGCCTGGCTTCCCTGATGACCCCTTCCACTGACTCCACTTGGCCCCCGAGGCAGTGGGGATCCAGCTCCAGCCACAGAGATCGTCTGGGGTGTCAAAGTCGCACGTTTGCATCACGCAGACTGAGGGGAAGGAAGGAAGGGGCCATGCGGCTTTCTCTGAGAGTGGCAGCTCAGGAAAGGGTGGACAGGCCAGAGTCCCATGCTTGAGTTCCAGCTTCTGACCTGTGCTGAGCCACGGAGCACTTTGGAACCAGAAGTGGCTGGCTGCCTACTGGAGGGGTCCCTGACATCCACTCTTTACCCTCCTCCTCCCCTCTCAACCCGGCATGACAGTGCCCAGCAGGCGGACCGGAAGTCAGGTCAGAGGGAGCGCCGCCCGCTGCCTGTGTTCAGTGACTCTGGCTCCTCTCACCCAGCTCTGGGAAGTTCCTTCCTCTGAACTCGCGCCCCTCGCACTGTGCAGTCAGCCTGGGGGGCTCATTTTGGACTGATTGAGGGAGCAGTGACAGCAGCAGGTTCTCCTGGGACACAGGTCTTCCCGAGATGTGGGATTCTTTCTTTTTCCCCTTTTTTGAGGGGTGTGAGGTGGGATGGTACTTGAGATTGAACCCAGGCCCTGGTACTAAAGTGCATCCTCAGTTCTCCATTTATTTATCTATTTAGAAACGGACTCTCACTAAATTCCCAGGCAGGACTCAGATTTGCAGTCCTCTTGCCTCAGCCTCCCAAGTGCTGGCGTGACAGGCCTGTGCCACCATGCTCGACTTGATTGTAGAACTTTCTACACTAAGGCAGAGATACCCAGTGACAGCTGGGCTGGCTGGTCACTCCAGATCAGGTGTCTCCATAGCTCCTTTTGGGGTGAGGCTGCTTCTGGGGTCACAGGAGTGGGGCGGAAAGGGCCAGCAGCCTCTATTATGGCACCTGTGCAGGGCTCAGGGAGGAAGAACCCATGAGGCAGGGGGGACAGAGACTCACCCCGATTGCAGGTACCCCGCTGGATGGAGAGGGCGTCCAGGGAGATGTCCAGGTAGGCCGTGCTGCCTCTTACTCCCTCAAATATCAGCTGCAGGATGGGGGACAAGGAAACCCCCAGC
This sequence comes from Petromus typicus, assembly GCA_004026965.1. Taxonomy (NCBI): domain Eukaryota; kingdom Metazoa; phylum Chordata; class Mammalia; order Rodentia; family Petromuridae; genus Petromus; species Petromus typicus. Next base: position 32,035 of record PVIR01008189.1, read on the forward strand.
CCTGTGAGGCCATAGCTTTGTCCCTTCGCCTCTGATCCCTGAAGTCAGATGACCTGTGTCCTTGCCACAGCCCACCACATCCATGGACCCTCCACCCCCAGCTTCCCACCTGAATGGGCAGGGCGAGCTCCGCAGGGATGGTGACGCTGGTAGGCACCCAGGAGGGGCTCTGGGTGTTCTCCAGTTTCCACAGCACGATAGGCCGGGCACGCTGGGTGCCGGGGAGCAGCACCAGCCGCAGCTGTGAGCCCCACGACAGCCCGAATACGTGGTAGGCGAAGCGCAGACAAAGCGGGCCGGGCTCCCACAGCATGGGGCTGCGCAGGCGCGCCACACCGCCGCGGGGGAAGTTGCTGGAATCCATGCGCAGGTAGTAGCCCTCTGAGAGAGGCTGGATCAGAGGCTGCCAAACAGCTGGCCCACCCCCGCTCAACACCCGGTGTCCGCTCCCATCAGCCCTCACCCACCCACTCATCCTTAGAGAAACCCTTTCCGTAGGGCTTCCCACCTCCTCACCTCCATTGGGGTACCCCCCTGGGGGCCCGGAGGTGCCAGTTGGGGCAAGCCCACTGGTTCGAATCCAGTCACCATCATCTGAGGACACTTGGGACCAACCACAGAAGGGTTTGGAATCATCCTCAAAATCACACTGGGTAAGAATGGCTGGGAGAAAATGTAGTTGTGAGGCTTGGGAAAGAGCTACCGGCAGGGGCAGGGCCAGACCCCACATCTGTACTAGGATGGGGTGGACTTAGAGGATGCTGCCTCAAAGATTTGGGACTCCAGCGGGACGCACACTTGTAATCCCAGCACTCAGAGGCTGTGGCAGGAGGACTACAAGCTCACCAGCCTGGACAAATCAGCAGCTTAGCAAGAATTTGTCTCAAAACTTTAAAAGGGAGGCCAGAAATTTATCTCACATGGCACCACACCCATCCAGCAAGCACACAGGCCTGAGTTTGATCCCCGGTACTGCAAACAAACAACAGACGAACCACCCTATGCTGTCATGACAAAGTCCACCTGTCCAGTTCAATCTGCTCCTGCCTCAGCTTACCACCTTGACCTCATGAGTCTGCCCAGCTCACTCCCCATCTGTAAATTTCTTTCCTTTTTTTGAGACAGGGTCTCACTTTGTAGTTCAGGCTGGCCCTGAGCTCAGCCTCCAACTCACATCACAGCAATCCTCCTGCCTCTGCCTCCCGAGTGCTGGGATGACAGGCGTGAGCCACCACGCCCCGCACTGTGGTATGTGGTACTGATTGTTGCTGGGCATGAGTCTCCATGCCCAGTATGGTATGTGGTTACCAAGGATCGAACCCGGGCCTTTGCGCTATCAAGACAGGCACCGGAACCACTGAACTAAATCCCCGGCTCCTGTAAATTTTTTTTTTCAAAGATCCTGCTTCTCAAATCTCTGCTATGGATCACAAACTTTTTTGGAGGAGGGATACTGAAGATTTGAGGATTGAACTCTAGGCCCTTTCCCTGAATTACATCCTTACATCCAAGTCCTTTCTATTTCTATTTCTTTCTTTCTTTTCTTTTGAGACAGGGCCTCCCTTTGTAGTTCAGGCTGGCCCTGAACTCACTATGTAGCCCAGGCCAGCCTCGAACTCACAGCAGTCCTCCTGCCTCTGTCTCTGTCTCCTGAGTGCTAGGATTACAGGCGTGAGCCACTACGCCCAGTATTGTGATATGTGGTACTGAGGATTGAATTCAGGACCTTGCGTTTGCCAAGCAGATGCCCAGAATCACTGAGCTAAATCCCTGGCCCTCTATCATCTATCTATCTATCATCTATCTATCTATCTATCTATCTATCTATCTATTGTAGCAGGGATTGAACTCAGGACCTTGTCCTTTGCTATTTCTTTTATTTTTTCCTCCTTTATTTTTTTCTTGTGCTTATTTTTATTTTGAATATCTTGTCAAGTTACCTAGGCTAGGCTGGAAGTTCCCATCCTCCTGCCTCAGCCTCCCAGGACTGTGCTCCTCTGCCATTCTTTCCCTCTGTCCTGTGTTAGCCACGGGCTATCCTTTGCACATGTATTCCATGTTTCTTGGTCATCTTGTCCCCAGGGCACCTAAGAGACCTCCCCTGGGCTAAGGGACTGGTGTTAGGTGCCAGAATGGGAGTCTTGAGGAGGGAGCAGAAGACCAAGCTGGTCCCAACTCACAGCTGTCCTTTGAGCTCCGAGCAATAGAGTCCCAGTCCGGCAGTGACTGTGTGCTTGGGTCTGGTCTGGAAAAAGCAAAAATGTCACTTTTGTCACTATCAAGAATTTTAAAACATGATCTGAACCTTAACAGCCCTCTGACTCGAGCTTTTTCCTTTTTTCTTCTACTCATCAGGGTTTGAGCACTAAGTGTGTCTAAACTACCCGTCCTCCGTCCTCCGTCATTCGGGGAAGGCCATCCATAGCCTCTTCACCGGAAGTTCTTTCTGGTCTCCTGACACGTGACCTCCCAACACCTCGGTCTCCACGCTCCCTCCCCCAGATGTCCCACCTGCTGTACCTCAGGCCGGTGGCCCGTGGTTGGTGTGTATGAGAGTTCTTATTCGAAGCTACCATTTCCACCCGGGGAGGCTGAGAGGCCTTGAGTTGAGGTCTTCCATAGCCCAAGTTTTTGCCCACACTGTAGGGACTTTATGAGTTGTTAGCTGATGGGTGGTGTGGTGTTTTCCTGCAGTGAAGATGGCCCCACCCTCTCTCCTTACCCTGTAGACTTCACAGAGAAGCCTTTGCCTGCCTGGCCAGTGAGGGCTGCATAGAACCGCACTTTATTTTCTTTGCTCAAATTCTACTTGTTCAATTCTCCTCCACCCAGGATCCAGGCCACAAAGCCATCTGTCGTTTGTGGGATTGTTTTTGTTTGTTTTCGCAGTCCTGGGGATTAAACCCAGGGCCTTTGTCCTGAACTACATCCCAGCTCTTTTTATTCTTCATTCTGACAGTCTCCATAAGTCACTGAGTCACCCAAGCTGGGCTGAACCTTTGAATCCTCCTGCCTCAGCCACCCAGAGTGCTAGCATTATAGGCAAGTGTCCCCACACTTGGCTTCATCTATCATTTCTTGCTGCCCCCTGCTTAAAACCTCACCTTGTGGAGGTCTCGACCCCTGTCCTCCTCTCTCACCTCTGCACCTTGTCTCTCCTCAGCTCCCGGCCTGGGCTGTACAGCGCCCCTCCCCCGGTCTGGCCTGTCTGTGCCCTCTGTCTCTGTCACACTCACCCCAGCTGCCCTTGGTTCCCATTCCCTGCTGAGCCCAGCTTACCTGACAGCAGCAGATCCATGGTCCGGGTCCCAGGCAGCCCCCAACAGCAGCACCAGAATCCAAACTGGAGAAGCCATGAGGGACTTCAGAGGCTGCCCTCGGGGAGGAGGGAAGGCATGGTGAGGAGCCTGGGCCACCTTTTTCTTTTCAGTACCAGGGATTGAACCCAGTGCCTTTGCCCTCAGCTTTGCCCTCGGTGCTTTTTATTTTTTATTTTGAGAATCTTGCTAAATCAGTAAGTTGCCCAGGCTGGGCTAGAACTTGTAGATCTTCCTGCCTCAGCCTCACAGAGTGGTGGGATTACAAGCATGTGACACCACATTCAGTTTAAGAAATTATTCTTATTTGTTTGTTGATTTGGTTTGGTTTTCTCGAGACAGGGTCTCACTATGTAGTTCAGCCTGGCCTTAAACTCACTATGTAGTCCAGGCTGGCCTCAAACTCACAGCAGTCCTCCTGCCTTAGCCTCCTGAGTGCTGGAGTTACAAGCTTGTGCCACTACACCTGACAAGAAATTATTTTAAAAGAGAAAAACACATAAGAAACCACCCAGACTCAAAACACTCAGACAAGATGCCTAGAGTGATGCATGGAAAGCCCCCAGGGAAATTTGAGAATATCAGGGTTGTGGGGAGGTTCTGAAACCCTTTTGGATAGAAAAGAATAGGCCACATACTAAGGATCAGGAACCAGCATGGCGTCGAGCTTTCCAATGGCAACCATGGATTCCAAGAGGCAGTGGAACATTGTCTGCAGGATTCCAGCAGGAAATCATTTCTGTCCCAAAATTCTATAAAGGGCAACAGTAACCAGCCAGCCGAGCACAGGAAGCGCAGAAATCAGCTGTGGGCAAGGAAATGGAGGAAACTGTCACAGAGGATTGAGAAGAGGCTCTACTTTCATAATAAGCATCGAAACACTCAAAGAACTCAGTCCTTGTAAAACTCTCTTGTTTCTGCCCTGGAGGACAAAGGTTAGCTAGAAGGTAAAAGCCTACAACTGTCATATTGACAAAAATGTGAAAGATCGATAATAGTAAGAGTTAGACAGTGCAAAGATACAGTCAGGTACTCTATTGATAAAAATGTATGGTGGACCCTCTTGGGAGGCTGAGGCAGGAGGATGGCAAGTCTGACTTCACCCTAGACAATCTGACAACTTAGAGAATTAGTAAGACCTGGTATCAGAATAAAGAGTAAGAAAAAGACTAGGGATGTAGCTCTGTGTGGAGGCCCTCAGTTTAATTCTCAGTACTGTAGGAATGAAAGGCAGGAAAATGATAAGCTTGAGACCACCCTGGGCTACATGACCAGGATCTATCTCAAAAACAAAACAAATGTAGGGGCTGGGAGTTAGCTCAGTGGTTCCGGCACTTGTCTTGCAAGTGCAAGGGCCTGGTTTCGATTCCCCGGCAACCACACACGATACTGGGCATGGAGACTCACACCCAGCAGCAATCAGTACCACATACCACAATGCCAGGCATGGTGGCTCACACCTGTAATCCCAGCCTGTAATCCCAGCACTCGGGAAGCAGAGGCAGGAGGATTGCTGTGATGTGAGTTTGAGGGGACAGGGTATGTAACTCAGTGCAAAGGCCCTGGGTTCAATTCCTTGTGCCCCTCCCAACAATATTACAGGGAGGGAGGGAAGCAGACAGTGTTATATATTGGAGTACAGAGATTGCTTTGCATGATAGAAGAATTCTGAGATTTAGGGGCATAACTCAGTGACAGAGGGTGTGCTTGGCTTGCCCAAGGCCCTGGGTGTGATCCTTAGCACCAAAAACTAAAGAGAAGGCAGCAAGAGAAGAGGATGGAATGAAGGAAAAACTAAAAATAAAATAAAGAAAGAGGAAAGGAAAAGGAAGGGCAGGGAAAATAAGTTCTGGAGATTTGCAATCCTCCTGCCTCAACCTCAGGAGATGGGTGATGCTGATGGTCACCAAGAAATGTGAGTGTCCCTAACACCACTAAACTGGCTAAGTTGCTCAATGTTAAATAATGTAGACTTCACTACAGTTCTTAAATAGCTTTTAAAAAGTGTTACTTGACATTATTACTTGGTAATATGAAAGTGTGTATTGAAGTCTATTCTTGATTAAAAAGTAGAAAAAAAAAACATTATAGGTATAGCTGTATATTGTACTTGTGGAGAAAGCACCCGGACATATTATTCAATGGAAAAGGTGAGTCCCAGGAAAACACTATGTATAGCGTGATCCCATTTATGCCCCAATGAGCGTGGGGCATGTATGTGTTTATTTCTTTCTTTATTTGGTTTTCTGAGACAAGGTCTCACTATGTAGCTCAGGCTGGCCTCAGATTCATGAAGATCCTCTTGCCTCAGCCTCCTGAGTGCTGGGATTATAGGTGTGCACCACCACACCTGGCACCTGTGTTTAATACAGGTACAGTTGTGCACCGATCATCTGCCTATATGATGATTGTCCCAGAAAATTATAACAGATCAGAGCGTTTCCTACCCCCTAATGACAGCGTAGTGTCCTAACATATCAGCACAACCCACTAGGTACACGTTGTGGTAGTCCTGGTGGAAATGAACTTACCAGCGCCGGATGTGTAATATGTGTAGCTTGCCTCACATGAGAGACCCTGGGTTCCATCCCCATTCACGCAAACAAACAAACAAGCAAACAGTTTCCAGTCAGTCTGCTGTATGACCCCAGTTTCGGCCGGCTCCAGCCTGTGTTTACCACGTCTCGCGGTGACACGAGGAGGCCACCTGCAGTGGCTGACCACACCGTCTAGAATTGTGTAAGTCCACTACGTGATGTCCCAACAGCAAAACTGCCCTATGACGCAGAACATGTGCCCTTGTTGAGCGTTACATGCTATGCGTGAGGAGAAGCAGGGAGGCCAGCCTAGAGGTCCACGGGTAGGCCGATTATGGGGGTTGAACCCAGAGCTTTTGCACCGAGCTACATCTTCACTCTTCTTTATTTAGAGGCAGGATTTATTAAGTGCCCAGGGTGGACTTGAACTCGCCATCTTTCTGCCTCAGCCTCCCAAAGTGCTGGGACTACAGGCTTAGGCCATCGCCCCTGGCTCAGTCCTAATTTTATTGTCTTCATAAGTGGCAGTTCTCAATCAGAAGGGTGGTTTTGCTGCTTTTTTAAAACCTCTGGGGGAGGGGGGCAGAGCTCAGTGGTTCCGATGTGTGCCTTGAAATTGCAAGGTCCTAAGTTTGATCCCTGTTACCACATACAACAAAACTGGGCATGGTGATTCATGCCTGTAATCCCAGCACTCGGGAGGCAGAGGCAAGAGGATTGCTGTGAGTTCAAGGCTGGCCTGGGCCTGAACTACAAAGTGAGACCCTGTCTCAAAAACCAAAACAAAACATCAAGATGGGCCAGGCATTTAGCTTAGTGGTACTGTACCTGCCTTGCAAGAACAAGGTCCTGACTTTGATCCCTAGTGCTAGAAAAAACAAAAGAAAACAAAACCCACTGAGGGGGAGGCCGAGGGGCAGAGCACATCCTCAAGGCCCTCAGTTTGATTCCCAACATCAAAATAAGGCAACACCCCCAACCCCTGTGGCATACATGCACCTCATGGGGCTGGAGGGTGGGGTCTAGGCAGTGAGCTGAGTTGTCCCAGGTCCAATTTCCTGATGCCATCACATACAGAGGTTCCCAAACTTCCATTTCATCCCTTTTTTTCAGCAGCCCAACCCCATTCCCATTATTAGATCCTGGCTGTTACCCAGAGCTATCTGAGCATCCGGCACAATTTTACACAGTGCTAGGAGGAAAATCAGAGAGGCCTTTTGCAAGCTGGATATGGTGACACACATCTGTAATCCTAGCTACTCAGGAAGTTGAGGTAGGAGGGTTCCAGGTTTCAAGCCAACCTGAACAAATTAGTGAGTATTTGTCTCAAAAAAAATTTTTTTTTAAATTTTTAAATTAAAAAAAAAATCAGGCAGGTCATGATGCCATACACCTGTAATCCTAGCACTCAGGAGACAGAGGCAGGAAGATGCTGTGAGTTCGAGGCCAGTGTGAGTACTTAGTTCAAGGCCAGCCTAAAACTACATCATACACAGTGAGATCCTGTCTCAAAAAAATTTTTAAAAAGTAAAAATAAAAATTTTTTTAAAACCCCAACATTTTAAAAGCTAGGAATGTAGCTCAGTGTGAAAGAGGGAGGATGCAGGTTTCCATTCTGAGGTGAGAGAGTGCTGGGTCTCCTTGGGTCCCGTCCCAATTGCTATTCACCTCTCCACCTCGCTGCCTCAGCAGAGTAGTGACCAGAGGACAGGGCCAGGAGACAGTTAACGTGGGGAGCGGCAGCGCCGACTGATCTCCACGGTTGGGCAATAAGTCCTGTGATGGCTGTTTTTGCTGACCTCCCTGGCACCACAGAGCCGGGCAGTCACAGCTCCCAGTCGGCCTGGGAACTGGGGGATTCGGAGCTCAAGGCAGGACAGGAGGCTAGGGTGGCCCCTGGGTTCTGCATTATTGGGGGAGCCAGGGATGGAGCAGAGAGCTGGGACTTGATAAGCTTGCGAGCTGCAGGAACATGATGGGAGAGACAGGGATTTGCGGGGACAGGGAATCACCCTAGCGAACAGGACCCACACACCCCTCTCCACCTCCACATGTCTTCAGGGACTTTCCTCACCTTTTCCAGGGCTTCTTCATTCCATTTTACAAAGGGAGAGAGATTATATCACCAATCAAATCAGAAATTTAATGTGTAGTCACATGATTTTCTTTCCTCTTTTTTCTTGTTTTGAGCTGTGTTCTTGCTTGTGTTGCCCAGGTCAGCCTTTGTCTGGGGACAAAGTAATTCTCCTGCCTCAGTTTTCAAAAATACAGAGATTGGGCCAGGGATTTAGCTCAGTGGTTCAAGCGTCTGCCTCCCAACTGCAGAATCCCAAGTTCGATCCCCGGTAACTACATACCACAATGTCGGGTGTGTTGACTCACACCCATCAGCAATCAGTACCACACACCACAGTGCCAGGCATGGTGGTTTATGCCTGTAATCCCGGCACTCGGAGGCAGAACCAGGAAGATTGCTGTGAGTTCAAGGCTCGCCTGCGCTACATAGTGAGTTCAGGGCCAGTCTGAACTACGATGCGAGATCCTGTCTTAAGGCAAAAAATAAAAGACTACTGAGATTACAGATGCGCCCCAGGCTGCCGGGCTAATTTTGAACAATCAAGAAGGGTGTTTACAGACATTTGGATCTGACTCTCATAAGGTGGGGAACTCTATCACTCTGTTGTTGTGTGGCCAATAACCTAGAATGTCACAGTTTTACGGTGGAGTTAGCCTTCAACTGACTTGTACTAATGTCATAACATTCAGCTTAGAGTCCAATGGGAAAAGGATCTCGTTTCACTCTGAATGAGTAGTTCGTGGTAAGGACTCAGGTGACGTCAGGGCCAGCCCCATGCAGGTGTAAGTTTGGCCACCCTGATTCTGGGCTAGAGAGGACCCAGGCTCACGGGTGGGGCTGAGCAGGTTACTTCTTGTGGGACGTAGGTGGCCGGGGTGGGGGGCGCTTCTGCTTCCTCCTTTGCAAAACAGGGATCCCTCCCCATCTTTCCCTGTCTCCTGGAGTTAGGAAAACAAACGAGAGAAAGTCAGAAAAGCTCCAGTAAATCACTGAGTTCCAAACACAGCACGCAACACTGTCAGAGTAACCTTCCGCCTCAGAACTAAGTGCGCCAGCTCCTCTCCATGCCAGGAAGTCTGCAGAGCCAGCTTGGTCATTTGCCTAGCAGGACTTGGCTTCTCCGTGTGACACATGAGGGTAACACTTATGTACGCCGGCTTTGTGGCGCTCCGAGGGGAATCACAGGCGGTCACGCTGATGCCAGGGATCCAATGTGACATTAATTATCAACATCGTCAGCATTATCGGAGAAAGTCCCTCCTCCCACGGACACTCTGGAATCCAGCCACACCCTTCCATGTGTCTGGGCTCTTTTTTCCCAGACCTGGTCGCAGCACTCAGTCCCATACCAAGCTAACTGTGTCTAATTTAATGCCCTTCTGTCTTTTCTCCCCCAGGGGTCTGTGCGCTCCCAAATGCTGGCTATGTGTGGTACAGCCTGAGTGTCACGTCACATTTTCTGGCACTTGGGGAAAGGCCTGGCATTACACAAGTGTGAAGTGAATGAATGATGTTTTAACTGTCCCCAACACACTGGCCCAGCATACTTGGTCCAAGGCTGGTAATAGAACACTGCTTCTACAGCTCCTATTTTTATAAATTGAAAGCAGTAAGAGGCCTGAAGAGAAGTAGAGAATAAAATCAGTGACCCTGAATCCTGTGGAGAAAAAGGGCCAGCTACTCTGTGCTGGGAGGCCTGTGTCTTGGGCAACAAATCAAGCCGAGGGGTGGACAAGACTTTGGAATTACGAGCCCTAAATCTTTTGTTCAGCCCCCAGCTGTCAATTATTAGCTGGATTCCTTGGACTTAAGAACAAGTCTGCTAGATCCAACTTCACCAATCTAAGGGGAAGCTTGTCCCTTACTGACCTACAGCAGTGGGGAGATGTCAGACGTCACTTGTGGAAACCACAGTATAGATTTGTACTGAAACCCCCGCCGTCAGAGACCTCAGGGATTCTAGAGCTTGTCATTTCTCTAGCACTTCCTGACAGCGCCTGAAGAGGGCACTGTAGCCCAGGAGCTACAATAGGTTGTCCAAGGGGAAAAATGGGGGTGGTGGGGGGGTCGTCTTCCCGGTTGCCAAGTCCTCCCACCTCAGCTTGCTGGTCCTTTCTCTCTCATCCCAGCATCTGGTAAATACAATACCCTCCAATTTCTTGCTACTTTTAGTTTTTATTGTTTTTTCTCTAACCCTCTCTCCTTCCGTCTCTTTTTTTGAGACAAGTCTCACTGTAGTTCAGGCTAGCCTTGAATGTACTCTGTAGTCCAGCTGCCCTCACCCTCTCTTGGCAACCCTCTTGCTTCAGCCTTTGAGTGCTGGGACTATGGGGTACACCATCACGCCCTGCCTCTTTCCTTTTTTAAAAGCAAGTCCTGGAGCTTGAACCCAGGGTCTCTACATTGAGCTATATCCCTAGCCCTTTTTAGTTTTATGTTTTTAAATTTTAAAACAGGGTCTTACCAAGTTGCTAAACTGTCCAGGCTGAGTTTGAACTTACAATCCTCACACCTGTAGTCTTCCTGCCACAGAGTGAAAAACACTCTTTTGCTTATGTGCAAAGGTACAAGCTGACATCTCTTTGTAATGCTTTAGAAGTAGAAAGACGAGCTGCCACATCCAGGATAATAATAGGGGCAGGGTTGAGGTTCTCACATAGTTTTGTGGCATGGTGGCTACATGGGTCTTTTTTGGATGAAACTTCTCTTATAGGTGGAGCATTACTTCAAGGAAAGAGTCAAGTCACTGTTAGAGTTAAGGGCAAAATCAGAAGTAGGGTCAAGAGTGGAGGTTGGGGGCTGACACGCAGCTCAGTTTGGAGCTGAGCATGGTGGCACATGCTTATAATCGCATGTGGGAGGCTGAGGCAGGAGGATCAAAACTCAATCTGGGCAACTTAGTGACTTAGCTACAACCTATCTCAAAATAAAAAGTAAAAAAGGGCTGGGGATGTAGCTCAGTGGAGGGACCCTGAGTTCAATCCGATGAATTCTCACCCTGCATAAAAGGGTGGAGGTCCATGCCTGTCACCCCACAGGAGTAAGGGGGCAAATGGAGATTATCAGGGCAGATGAGGAAGGGAGTGAGTGGGGAATTGGAGATCCCCGTTTTCTTGGCCTGGAACAAGTTATTTTACTTGGATAGGAACAGCAGCAGAGCTCCTCATAGGGTTGTGCGAGGAGATACGAGGGTGGCCTGTCACGAGGAAGACAACTGCCAATGAAGGTGACCTCTGTTGTGTTGGTCTCCTTGCCTTTCAGCAGGATGCAGGTTGAACCTGGACACTGACGGTCCCTAGGCCACCAGATTTAAGGGGAGGGCGTAGGTGCCAAGCTAGGAGGCTGTTGCAAGGACATGGGATGAGCCAAAGGGGCCAAGAGGAGAGACAAGAAATGATCAGAGTCTGGTAGCCTCTTTCCAAAGGGGACTTCCCTCTTCTCAGCTCCTGCTTTCTTGAAGGCAGCCTTGGCACGCGAGTGTCAGCAAGTGTCCTGCAGCGGGCTGGCAGCTGCCCCCTGAAGGGCAGCCTTGACTGGGGCCTCCTTATTGACCAGCGTGGGCAGCACCTGTGGCCTCGGGCCCAGTGGGGTTAAGAGGTCACCTGGGCCATGCAAGGCAGCACGTAGAGCCCAGCCCCCTCCATCTCCTGCTTCCCAGATCTGACACCCTGCTGCCAGGATGGGGGGAGTCTGGAAAGTGGGGGATTTAGGGGAGACAGAAAAGCCAGGAGCCAGGATGGTGGATTCAGCTCTTACCAGTGAAGTTTAAAAAACACAAAAAACATAGACACACACTCCCTGAGAGCCAGGAGCCAGCCCCTGTCTCATCTTTCTAGCTCCCACCACCCCATCGTCCAGCGGGCTCTGCAGCCAGGTGAGTCCCCACGAAATCTGGAGAATTCATATTTGCCACATGAATTCTCCGGTTCATCCTGTCCCTGCTTGGTGCATGCAGAAAGAAGCGTTGGCCTCCAGAACTTGAGCCAGGGTCATGTTCTTCAGGGCACCGAGTGACATCGAGTGTCTCCCCAGTGCCACTCTGATGGAGTCGAAAGCTAGTGATCCTCCTGCTCTGGTTTCAGGCTGGTCCTGTGATACCCTTAGAGCTCAGAGTCGAGCTCTGGACAGTTTCTCTGGCCCCCGAGATGTCATGGTTGGCACTGGAGTGTCTGTGTGACAGGCTGGTGCTCGGGAGACAGCCCTGGGGGGGTTGGAAGTGGCGGAGGGGACGCGTGGCACAGGTAGCGGCAGTGACACTGGTGGTGGCAGTGGTGGTGGACAAGCCTAGGGGGCGGCACCTGGTCACCTGTCCCCTCTCCTGCAGGCCTCCTCGGTGTACAGCTTCAGTTTTCCCCGGAGGAAATTGGAGTAGACGCGGAAGAGTTTGCAGAGAGTATCCACAGTGAATGTTCGGAGTGGAGCAGGGGAGGCAGCATCTGGAGGCAAGATGAGTTCTCTCTGTTGGGGGAAGAGCAGGAGGTTACCATGGAGCTGGGGACCCGGATGGAAATGGGATCAGGGACAGAAGGGGGGGGCATGCCGAGCACTAGTATTCCCTGGTAGGATCCTTTCTTTTTGCAGTGCTGAGGATTGAACCCAGGGCCTTTTACACAGAACTACATGTCCATCTTTTTTATTTTTATTAATTTATTTTGCAGTTCAAGCTGGCCCCAAACTTGCTATGTAACCCAGGCCAACCTCAAACTCAGCAATCCTCCTGCCTCTGCCTCTCGAGTGCTGGAATTACAAGAGTGAGCCACCTTTCCTGGCATTGTATCCTTTTTATTTTTTATTTTGAGACAAACTCTTGCTAACTTGGTAAATTGCCCAAACTGGGCTTCAACTTGCAAGCCTCTTGCCTCAGCGTCCAGCGTGCTGAGATTTCAGGTATGATGCCACCCAATCCAGTCCTTTTGCTCTGTCTTACAGAAAGGACAAGTGGAAATGCCAGTGTCTTTCCTGCTTACCTGGGCCCCCAGGATGCGGAGCAGGGAGGTGAGGCTGCGTAGGCTGCTCACAGCTTTGTCCACGTGCAGCTGCAGAGTCTCTGATGGCTGGGAAGAGTTGGCCAGCAGGGCCTGGCCCCACAGGATGGCTTCTGAGAGCAGTGCCAGACCTTGCCACACCTCTGTGGCTTGCTGCACCATCTAGAGGAGCAGAGACTGGAGTTAGAGGTCCTAGGTCACTGCCCTCCTTTCCTTCCCCTCCATCCGTGTCCCATGCACCACACTGAGCAAACGGGCTTTCTGTACCATCCTTTGCATGAATGAGTGAATGAATGAGCGACATCTTTGCTACTGGGTATCTTCTTTCGTTCCCTTCTACCCTGGCAAGGACACACACACGCACGCCCATGCACACACACGAGGAAGACAAACCACTCACCTCCATTCTCTTCCAGTCATGGAAGTTCACTTTGGTGTCTGGGACGGAGATGTTCTCACCCAGGCTGCAGCCTTCCACGACACTCATCTGAAAAGTCCAGTCAGGGAGTCAGCACCCGGGAACTGTGGCTCTTGGGCCTTGGCTCTGCTCCCTGCCGAGTTTCCAGGCATGCTTTGGGGGCACTAGGTTCATTGTGGGGCAGGGGACTCTGGCTTCCACCTCCACCTTGAACCAAGCACAAGGTTCCTGGACCTGGAAGGAGATCTCTGAAGCCCCCAGAGTCAGTCCCGTGTTGTGTGCCGTGGATGGGGCCTCACCGTGACGTTCTCAGCGTCCTTGGCCTCCAGGATGTACCTCTCTAGGACTCTGCTGTCACAGATGAGGCATGAGGGGGCGTCCAAGGGGGCTGTGAGGCCCATAGGAAGCACCAACAATGACAGCAGGAGCCAGGTAGGACATTCTAGAAGGGACGCAGGCTGAGTGTGAGCCCGGGTTCTGTCCCCAGCCAGTCCCCGCCGCCCCGGCTTTGCGAGCGCGCAACCTTCATTCAATTCCGCCGCGCGCGCACACCCCACCCCCAGCGCCCGGCATCTACTTCTCCGGCCAAACTTCAATCCCGGTGCGCGCCCGCGCAGATCCTGCCTGCTGCTCCAGGACCCAGGTATCCGCTGATCGGCTTGCTCCCCACCCACAGACCGGCACCTCACTTCCCGGGACCCTCAGACTTCGTCCTGGGCTCCGGATCAGGTTTTGGCCATTCCCAGGGACCCTCCAAATCCTGCCCGGCACGTGGAGGCTGCCCCACCCCCCTTCCTCTTTGGCGGGTCCTAGGAGAGTCCCGGGTCCTTGGACCCAGCCCGCCTGGCCCCAGAGGGTAAATGCTGTCTCCTCCTGCAGCCCGCGAACACTTACCGCGCGCCCCCATCTCCGAGCCTGGCGGGGCCCTCAGCGACCTGGGGCTCTGCCGGCGCCCACGCCGGGAGCCCTCATCCCGGGAAGTTCGATGGGACAGGGACACCCCACGGGCCTGGAGGAGGGGGTCACGGGTACGTCGCGGCAGCTGGGGGTCGGAGGAAAGCGCGTCTCGGAGGACAGCGCGACACAGCGACTGGCCAGGGTTGGCCCGGGGACACTGCGGCTCCAGCGGGGGTCGGGGCTGTTATCAGCCTGTGTGCGTGCGCCGTGGGGGTGGGGGTGAGGCTGTGTGCGTGAGGGGTCGCCGGGGGTAGGGGCCACCCGAGGTCACAGCTGGGGGCAGGACGCCTGGGTCGGGGGTTGGCGGGGCCAGGGCAAGGCTGCTGGAGGCGCACGTGCAGGCACGGGAGCGCTGGGTTGGGGCCACAGGTCCAGGACGGGCGGGATACCTGGCCCTGGGCGCACGGTGTGTGTGTGGGGGGGGGGAGAGGTGGCAGTTTGGGAAAGGCTGGGGACCCGGACCCCTGCCCTGGTGTGGGGGATCAGATGTTCCAATCTAGGGCAGGAGCTCAGAGCTGCTGGGTTCTTGGGTTCTGGTGGACATGTCGGGTCTAGAAGCCTGACAGCAACTGAGTTGCTTTCCTTCACAGTCTCTCGGCTCAGTCTTGAAACCACTGTGATCCACGTTGAGGAATTAGACCCGGCAAAGTGGAACAAGGAATTTGGAATTCTCCCCACCACAGACACACATCCTCACCTCCTAGGACCCTGACAACCCCAAGTGGTAAGTTTTAGAACACAGGTACCCTATTCAGGAAAGTCTTATGCTTTGACATCAGCCTCTTTTTTTTTTTTTTTTTGAGACAGAGTCTCACTATATATACTACATGGCCTCAGTCTGGTGCAGAGCCTCCTGCCTCAGCCTCCAGAGTGCTGGGATAACAGCTGTGAGCCACCGTCAGAGGACACCTTTCGTTTGTTTTCTTCTTTCTTGCCTTGACTTGCCTCTCCTCTCCTCTCCTCTTCTTCCTCTTCTCTTCTTCTTTTCTCTTCTCCTCTCTCTTTCTTTTCGACTTCCTTCTTTTTTCCCTTCCTTCTATTCTTTGAGCCCAGGGCCTTTGCACTGATGTACATCTCCAGGCCTTTTTTGTTTTGAGACAGGGTCTTACAGAGTCACTAAATTGCCTAGGCTGGGCTCAACTTGTGATCCTCGTGCCTCAGCCTCCCGAAATCCTGAGATTACAAGCATGCACCACCATGTCCGTCAGGTTTTTTGACCTGTGATATAGGTTAGCCTGCTGGCAGAATTCTCACAAGCCTTGAAATGGAGTTGATCCCAAGAGTGATGGAAGTTGAGATTTGCAGCTTAGCTTTTGTGGCTTCTGGAAGATTTGAGATAAGAGTGGCAAGCTCCTCAGAGCCTCAGTGTTCTCACCTGCCTAATGGGTACAAGGAAAGTATCATTTTCTTTTACCTCACTTAGAGGTAATTAAAAAACATCGGTCTTACAAAGACAGGTTATAGCTAGTCTTCTGTGCTCTATGCAGTCATGTAATATGAGATCTATCTTATACATTCATTCAGTGTCTACTTTGTTTCTTGTTCGTTCTTTTGCTATGCTGGGAATAGAACCTAGGGCCTGGTGCAGAGTAGGCAAGTGCTGTACCAGAACAGCATTCCTAGTCTCTGTACCTCTTTTTGCAAGACACTTTACAGGACAACGAGGTGTTGAAACCTAGCTCCCTCCACCTGGAGTTTTGTTTTGGTTTTGGTACCAGGGATCCAACTCAAGACCTTGTGTTTGCCAGGTGGGCCCTGTGCCACTGAGCTACATCCACTCCTATCTACCTGGAGTTTGCAGCATGGGAGGTATTGGGTACCCGTGATGGTGTGAGAGCTGCAGCCTGCAGAGCTGCACTGTGCAGAGAGCTGGAAGGGGGCGCTATCTCCAGCTAATGGAGGAAGAGGGAACTGAGCGGCTGCAGCCTTGATGAGTGGGCAGGTCCCAATGGGAGAAGGTGTGAAGGTGGGCTGGGCAGGCAGGGTTGGGAGTGGGGGTAGCCAAGCAGTGGGGAGCAGGGTGGTGAGGCACAGTGCAGCTGAGAAAGAGGTAGATTGTGAAGGGCCTTGAGGGCCACATTGAAGAATTTGGGTTTCTTTTTTAAAGGATAGGAAATCATTCATTCTTTCATTCTTTTTTTTTTTTTTTTTTTAAAGAAAGAAATGTTTATGGACCACATATTCTTTGCCAGGGACTCTGAGAGAGAGCTATGAGCCACACAGAAAGAGTGGTGGCTTGTACCTTTAATTCTAGCACTCTGGAAGGCTGAGGCAGGAGAATCACAAATTCTGGACCAGTCAGGCAACTTATCAACTTAGTAAGGAGACCTTGTCTCAAATTCTTTAAAAATTAGAAGGGCTGGGATGTAGCTCAGCGTAAAGGCTCTGAGTTTAGTACCCAATCCGCAGTACTGAAAACAAAACACAAACCCTCCAAAAAACCAACAAGCGCCTCCATCCCCCCCAAAAAATCACTCTAAGGAGCAAAGGCCACAAAAAGCAATGAAGAGTGCAGTTTGTCACCGAGGCAGTCAGGGATGCCCTGCTGAGGGGACCTGCTGGAGGTGCAGAAGGAAGCCTTGGGGGCTGTAGCAGGGAGAGCATGGCGGAAGAGAGGTGTGCGAGGACAGAGAGGCCCATGGGAGATGAGGTTGGGAACTTCTGCCTGGACCAACAAGGGTCAGCGCCTGGCTGGCACTGCTGCCTGCCCTCCTCTCACCATGGGCCTGCTCGCCCTCCCCTTGGAGCCTGGTGCAGCTGCTGACCACG
This sequence comes from Petromus typicus, assembly GCA_004026965.1. Classification (NCBI taxonomy): domain Eukaryota; kingdom Metazoa; phylum Chordata; class Mammalia; order Rodentia; family Petromuridae; genus Petromus; species Petromus typicus. Next base: position 49,095 of record PVIR01008189.1, read on the forward strand.
CACATGCATACACGTCCACATGCACATGCATACACGTCCACATGTGTCCGCGTGTGCGCTGTCCCGACCCCGTTCCCTGACAGGCCCTTCTCCCCAGGGCCCCTGACTCCTGCGTCACTGTCCTGACCTGACCACAGAGAGGGGCCAGGGCAGAGGGGCGGGGAAGACAGAGTCAGAGCACAAGGAAGGGACTGCCGGGCGGACGACTCACTCTTCCTTTCCTGCCACCAGAGGGCCGGGAGCAGGCCAGGCCCCAGCTCTGGGTGCCGAAACCTGTGGCCCAGGGCGGCCATGTTGCTCAGGTTGGGTTCCAACTGAAGAATCTCTTTCGTGTCACCCCTACCTTGAGCAGGAACCGGCTAGAGCTCCCCATTAACTCAGTAGCCAGACTCCATGTGCTATCACTCACCACTTTCCAGGGCCCACTCCTGCTGTGCCCACTCTACTCCCTTGCTGTCCACCACAGGGGCTGAGCGTGGTGTTTGCAGCTTGCTGGTCATTGTTAAATCTGTACTGTCTACCTGCGTGACCCATTCACTCACTGCTTTTCTTCAAGCCCCAATCCTCACTGTCCCTCCTCTGCAAAGCCTTCCTCAGCCCGCCTGTGTGAAGCCATCTCTTTCCTCCGAATCACTGTCATGTGTGTGTGTGTGTGTGTGTGTGTGTGTGTGTGTGTGTGTGTACAACTTAGGCTTCTCCCTGATGGGGCCACCATGTCCACCTGTCAAAGGGGAGCACTGTCCAACTCCAGGAGGCTCCTAAGAGGCTCAGCTGGGATTGGCCCCTCTGCAGTCATGCCATGGGGGCGCCCTGAGGCTGAGAGCAAAGGACAGCACATGGTGCCTCGCACCCCTTTGTGCCCACCAAGTACCCATAACGATGTCCCTCGTACGAGACCACGATGAGAAACCAGCCTAGCTCCCTGACATCCTGGGCTCACCAGGTTCCTTTTCACTCTCTGAGCTGCTGGCCGTGGAGCCAGGGTTGAAAGGAACAGTTGTGACCAGTCAGTGGTGAGGTTGGAGGCTGGCTGCGTGCCACAGATCCTCCCAGCAGCCATTGCAGGTTGAAGATACAAGAAGCAAATTTATGGCCCCCTGGAGCTCTTCTCCACTCCAGGCAGCAGGGGCCCAGCTCCTCCCTACTACTCAGCACTGTTCCTCTCGGAACTCAGCCAGCCGCCCCAAAGACCTTGTGTGCTAAGAAGCAGTGCGGCCGAGGGCCTGAGGATGTGAGGCCGGAGGTTCTGGCCCTGTGGAGCCAGCAGAGAAAAAACACGGGGAAGGGATTTCTGCAGAAAACCCAGGAGGCAAGTCAGTGTGGTGAAACGGAGTGGGCAGCTCGCTGTGCTCAGCAAGTAGCTCTGTGGCCCATTGGCTTCAAGGGGCTGTCAGTGAGTTAGAAAGCTTGGATCAGTGAGCAGGCCAGGTCTCCAGGTACCCCAGGTGGCCTTATTGGTTTATTTGGTCACACTGGTGATTGAACTCAGAGTTCACATTAAACCACTGAATTTTTTTTTTTTTTTTTTTAGTTTTTTTGAGACAGGGTCTCACATTGTAGTTCAAGCTGGCCCTGAGCTCACTATGTAGCCTAGGCTAGCCTTGAACTCAGAGAAATCCTCTTGACTCTGCCTCCCAAGTGCTGGGATTACAGGTGTGAGCCATCACACCCAGCACTGTGGTTATGTGGTTACCAGAGATCAAACTCGGAAACTTGCGCTTGCCAGACAGATGCTAGAACCACTGAGCTAAATCTCTGCCCCCCCAAAAAGATTTTTTTAATAAATTTTGAAAAAGGGGTCTTGATAAATCGCTAAGTTGCCCAAGCTGGGCTCAAATTCATGATCCTCCTGCCTCAACTCCCAAAGTGCTGGGATTTCAGGCTTCTGTCACCATATTCGGCCTTTGAGTTTTTCTGTGAACATGGTAGTCACTGCTTTCCAGGGCTGTGGTGGGAGAATGTGAGAAGCCTCCAGACCTTGGCCTGAAGGAGACCTCTTAGCGCACACCTTCACAGGCCACTGTTCTTGGTTCTATAGTGGAGTCCTTCGAGGAGGGTCCCTCAGCACTGAGCTGCAGGCCTCAGCTCTAAGCTCATCTCCTGGTTGGATTTCTGCAGAAGTATTAGACCGCTGAGCTCACAGTGTCAGCCATATCATCCGTGTAACATTAGAGAGTTCTAGGTTCTAAAAAGCCCTCCTGGTGAGCTGGGGTTTAGCTCAGGGGTAGACGCTGCTTGCTTGCCTAGAGTGCACCAGGCCTGGGCTTAGCCTTAACACTGAAAAAGAAAGGGAGAAGGGGGAAAACGCCGACTGGCAATATAAATGGGGGGATTGTCTCTCTGAATAAACTGTACTGGATTTTCTTGGGAGGAGTATAATCCCAGTTCTACTCAAGGGCATCCTGTAGCAGTCTTAGACATAGTTTTCAACATCCCAGTTTAGCAAATACGCTTCCAAATTGTTCATGCTTCACTAAAACTAAGGAGTTCTAATAATTTGACCCCAGAGTTATCAACTTTTGATTTATTGTTATTGTTGTTGTTTTAAACACAGGGTATACTACACAGCCCTTGGTGGCCTCGAACTTGTGGCGATTCTCCAGCCTCAGCCTCTCATCACCTGGAGAGCAAGGATCAATAGAGTACAGGTTTTATTTAAAAAGTAAATAAATAAATAACCTCTTCTTATTACAAAAACAGTATATAGGACCAAGGATGTAGTTCAGAAGCACCGTGCCTGCCTGAGAAATGCAAGGTCCTCAGTTCAATTCCTGGTACCAGAAAAAAACACAGTATGTGATCACTGAAGTCCAAGAAAACACACAGCTAAAGCCCAGACACACGACATCCATGCTACAAAATGCCCTGAGACCAGGGAGCTGGCATTCCTAGGGGTGACCCTTGTCTCACCCCACATCTGTGCAGCTGGATACCTGTCCCCCGAGGAACTGCATTTAACTGACCCTTCTCCTACTCCTCCAGTCTCCAAGGTTTGTGGGATGTGCCATTGCTCCTCAGCTCTGGATACATAAGCCGCGGGAGGCTTACTTATCCACCTGGGACCAAGTACTGGACCTTCCTAGCAGGATCCTCTGGGTCCAAACCAGCTCTTGTCCCAGAGCCTGGCCTCTTCCCTGCTGGGCCTGGCAAGTCACGTGTCTGGCAGAATCACCTGATGTGTGAGTTCAATGCCCAGTGAATCATCTTCCTCCCCTTCTCTCCAACCCCATTAAAAAGCCTGAAACTAGCTGCATGAAGCAGCACACGTCCATGATGGCAGGTGCTCAGCAAGTGCTGTGGAGGATAAGCATCTGGCCTGGAATTAGGCCCCGGGGGCTGCTCCTGAAGTAGGAGGTCACTTCTCCTCTATGGAGGAAGAGAGGCCCTGTGCTTGGTCACACCTGTCCCCAGTCCCTCTCCCTGTGGCTAAGCTTGGCTGGAAGTCACTTGGAAAAGCCCTAAGGGGACAGGAGCAGAGGCTGAGGCCAGCGTCCTTGCTGAGGTCTCTCAGGGGAGATAGGGTCCCCTGCACCCCTGCAGGGACCCTGATAGATCCAGCGGCCTTGTCTGCACCTGCTTCTATCTCAGTGAACCCGCAACTCTCCTGCCATGGTCATTGAGGCTGTTGGTGTGGAAGCCCACAGAGGGAAGCCCCACTGGCAAGCACTGAGGAAAGATGGAGTAGAAATAACAAAGACACAGGCTGGAGTGGGAGCTGCCAAAACAAACCGAGTGCGAAGGGCTGCCTGCCACCACTGCATCCAGGCCCCGGCTGTGAGCACGGAGGCTGAACACATACGTGCAGGGGGACACACAGGCCATCCAGCTTCCTGCTGCCTGCCCACCCCGCTACGGAGGGCTCGCAGGGAAGGCTGACGGAGGGAGTGGCCCGAGGGAGATGTTAGCTAACTTGCTTCCCTCAGCTCTCCAGTACCTCCTGTTTTCTAGCCATCTTGTGTCCCTCTAGTCCCTGAACAAATGCTGACTATTTGGGAATCACCCCCTTAATCCCTCCGCCAGAATGCCTTCCTCCCAGTTTTCTACCTGACAAACTCCTATTCATCCTTCAATACCCAGATCAAGGGTGACACCTTTTGGGACCCCCACCTGCAAGCTGGGCCTTTCCATCTCCCTATTTCTGTGTCATAGCTACTATTGTTCCTTCTACATCTTATTAAAAAAAAATCTGTCAACTTTTCCAATTAATGTCAAGCTTGTTACATGAAGGAGCCGTCATATATATAAGCCAAAGGAAGAGACTGGGGGAAATTAGAAGCCATTATTTTCAGATTTAAATCAAATTACCTTTATAACTAGAGTAAAATATAGTTACTCTTAGATAGGGCTTTTCAAACTCTTTTTTGTTATTGTTGCTTGTTTTTAAATTTTGTGTTTGGTTTTTTGAGACATGGTTTTGCTATGTAGTTCAGGCTGGCTTTGAACTGACCTCTTAGTGCAGGCTGGCTTCAAACTCATGACAGTCCTCCTACCTCATCGTGTCCAGTGTGTTTTCTGTTCTTATTGTTTGAGACAGGGTTTTGCTATGTAGTTCAAGCTGGTGTTGAACTCACCATGCAGCCCAAGCTGGCCTCCAATTTGATGATCCTCCTGCTTCAGTCTCCTAAGTGCTGGGACTATAGTCATGTGTCACCACACCCATCAAGGCTTTCAGACACTTGTATCAAACAATAAAAGTCACAATCTATATCTTAAATGGCAACACATGCAGTTTTACAGGTCCGTTCCAGAATGACCCTAAAATCCAAGGATGATGACTTTCATTATTTACAGTGTATTTCCATAAGACCCACCCACACTTTCCTATACACTAAATCATCTTTGCATTTATCTCACTGCATAGTCGAAGCAGAAACGCAGCAAAAGTTCTGCAAGACAGCAACTGGGAGCCATTTGAACCCTATAGAACTGGGCATTAAAGTCAAAACTCCTTTCTTCCCATGAAGCCTGACATTAGGGGTCCCCAAAGTCTCAGTTCAAATCCTTCATCTTTTTGTTTTTGAGACAGAGTCTCACTTTGTAGTACAGGCTGGTCCAGAGCTCATTCTTGAACTCAGCAATCCTCCTGCCTCTGACTCCCAAGGGCCGGAATTACAGGCATGAGCCACCATGTCCATCGATGTAGTATGTGGTACAAGATTGCTGGTGGGCCTGAGTCATAGACCAGGGATCGTTGTATGTGGTTACCGGGGATCAAACCCGGGCCCTTGCACTTGCAAGGCAGGCACCAGAACCACTGGGCTAAATCCCCAGCCCCCCAAATCCTTCATCTTTGAGCTTTCACTTTTCCAGAACCCAGGAACTGTCACCAGAAAGAAGCCTAGCAGATCTTGAGCACATCATCCTAGCTGCATCTCATCAAGGGAATGGACCTTTCTTTACCTGCCCAGTCTTTCTGAGACTCTTTAACAATTTTTTAAGTAGACACTAGGATTGTGCAGCTTCTGCACTGTTCTAAATAGTTTGTTCTGCTGGGAATGGTGTTGCACACACCCCTGTAATCTCCATACTTTGGGAGGCTGAAGTGGAAGGACTTCAAGTTCGAGAGAAGCCTGGACAATTCAGCAACCTAGTGAGATACTGTTTAAAATAAAATAAAATAAAATGGGCTGGGGATGTAACTCAGTGCCAACGCCCTGGGTTCAATTCAAAGTCAAAAAACCAACCTTTTTTTTCTTTTTGAGACAGGGTCTTGCTTCTGTAGTTCCAGCTGTTTTCAGCTATTGTAGCCCAGGCAAGCCTCAAACTCAAAGCAATCCTCTCACCTTTACCTTTGGAGCTGGGATTACAGACGTGAGCCACCAAACTGGTGGGTGTGAGTCACCACGCCCTGCACTGTTGTATGTTACCAAATCTTCCCGCCTCTGCCTCCCGAGCTGGGATTACAGGCGTGAGCCACCAAGCTTGGCACTGTGGTATGTGGTACTGATTGCTGGTGGTGTGAGCTACCATGCCCAGCATTATTGTATGAGGTTATTGGGGATCAAACCCGGGCCCTTGTGCTTGCAAGGCAGGCGCAGGAACCACTGAACTAAATCTCCAGTCCACCCCAACCGTTTTTTTAATGTTACACTATTTGCAGTATAATCTAGGGACTTCATGAAGGCCAGAAACATCAGGGTTCTCCTCTAAGCTCTAAATACTGATAAAAGTTTCCTACTCTCCTGGTCAGATACACACAGAATTACACAGGGAAGAGACAGTGTCGGCCAGTGGCAGGGCACCAACACAACTTCATAGCTTTTATTGTTTAGGATGAGGAATACCTAGAAGGGAAACTATGTTCCTTCCCACCCTTAATTCAGTCCTTCGGGCAGAAGAAATGAGGTTTTTACATGGCTCTAGTAGGCAGTCCATGACAGTACTTAAGCACAAGAGTCAAAGGAGCCACTTCAGGACTTAGCTGGTGCTGGAACTGGCAATTTCATTTCAATTACTTGGGTGTAACCCTGAAAACCCGGATGTGGATGGCTGAATTGTTTCGGATTCGGGTCAGCGGCTCCCGCGCATCTGTCTCTGGTTCCAACTCATCCACAAGCTCTACAGTGGAGGTATTTGCAGCCACTTGCAAAGACCCAAAGCTACCGGCCTGCAATTGCAGGGCGATGTTGATGGCGCGGTTGATGGCTAGGCCTAAACCATGAATGTAAATCTCAGTGCATGCGTTCTGACCCCGCGCCCCTCCATCCAGCAGCTTCTGGCAGCGGGCCAGCTGGGCCTTAAAGTCAGTCTTCATGTTGACATAAATGTCGTTGGGCCTCCGGGGCAGGCGGTGGGGAAGGCGTTTTCGAAGGGTGTACTCCACTGGGTCCAGGTCAGCCTCGACGGCCCCGCGGGGCTCTCGGTTTTCAGCCATGCTGCGGGACATGCCATAAGATCGGAGAGATCACAAACAATTTAGCACTCTTTCCTACCTCACTTTTACAAACAGTGCACCCTGGAGGGGGTGTGCTCGAAGTCTTTTCCCTTCCAGCCTCTCAGTTCCCATTCATTCATGTCGCAACCTCAAGCCCCTCTGTCATCCCCTTCTCCGACTTTTCCGCGCCTACCCTTGCCACTCTGCAGCGTCCTCTACGCGTGCGCAGCCCGTTCCCTGCCAGACCACTCAGGAGCTCGCCAACAGGCCCACCTGGAGATCACTGCCCGTGACTCGCAAGGTCGAACAGAAGGGGAGAGAAGCCGGTCCCTCTAAGAGTACCAGATAGAAGAGCTGCGGACTGCGCACGCGCCCCACCCCCACCCCCCCTTAACAGCGATGCATAGCCTTCCCGGCACCCGTTCTCCCCGCCCCTTTTCTGAACAATCGCGCGACGTCGCGAGGAGTCTGACACCGCGAGACTTTCCAGCGTGACGAGATCTATACGCGTACGCGGGGTGGGGGCGGAGGGAGTGAGGCGACAGGGGGCGGAGGCAGAAGAGCCGGTGGGGTTTTTCATGGCCGGTCCGAGTTCGCCGTGGAGGAGAGTTCTCGATGTGCAGAGG
>PVIR01008190.1:0-57571 GCA_004026965.1 Petromus typicus
CATGCGAGAGCTGTCCGAAGACTTCTGGAATCGAGGCAGCATAGAGCCTCCCTTTCGTGCAGCAGTTTGGAAGGGCAGAGGGCAGGGAGCGGGAGCCCGCAGGCTCTGCCCCCAAACACCCACTACACAGCACCTGGAAGCCCTTCTAGTGTCCTGAGCCTCAGTCACGGGAAAGGAGCCAGATCAGCGGCTTCTCTTTGTCCTTAAGAGAAAAAGATACATTTCAGATCATTTCACCATGATGGAAGAGGAGGAAGCGCTGAAGTAGCAAAGGAAATAAATTAACGCCATCTCAGCTAAAATCACACACAATTAAAACCTGGATCCGAATGTGCTTTTCTGTGCAGAGAGAGCAGCTTGGAAATGACATGTGAGTCACTCAGCCCGGCCCCCGTGCGGGGTGCAGGGGCCTGTCCTTGAAACTGCAGGGTGCAGAGCGAGGGGACTGGAGGCTGGCTGGGTATTTAGCTTTCTGCTCTCCCGGAATCTAGAAATCCCGCTCTGCTGTGGTCCAGGTGCCCGGCACCCACGGGAGGAAGCCTCTCTCCAGAGGCCGTTTCAACCTCTTCCGTCTGCGTGGGACCTGTCCAGGCAGAGACACAGACGCACAGGACACAGCAGCAGCTGGAGAACCCGGGCTGTGCCCGAGTCCTGGCCTGAGAGGGGTCGCCCTTAACTCTTGTCTTCAGGGTTTTCGTCTCCCTCAGTCCAGGGAGGAGAATTCGCCTTCTCTTCTTTCTCCCCCTTCCTTCTAACTTCCCTTTTAATTAACTTTCCTTCTTCTCGAAAAGAAAAGTCTCCAGCACAGGAGCAAGGCTAACATGCTGAAGAAGAGAACCAAATGTCCCCCAGTGCTCGTGGGTGGAGCTGTGACCCAAGCTGGGCCGTTCTCCACGTCCTCGGAGGTCCCACGAGGGAGGAATGTGACTTGGGGGTGAGATGTCAGCATGAAGCAGAAGGATGAGCTTTCTGACAGTCACAATTTTAATCCCTCTGACAGACAGCTCCTGGGGATTGTGGGATCTCTCTTCCACAAGAGGAGGGAGTGTTTGGGAGGGAAATGGAGAAGGAAAACCTCAGAATCCCAAAATCCCAGTGGACTTGGAGCAGGAGGACGTGACACTAAGATCAGCGTGGGGCTCTGCCCAGTGGGGGCCGAGGCGGGTGAGCCTTGCCAGGGCTGACCGGGAGGCATACGGGACATGTCTGCCCAGAGCAGGGCCCAGGGCCCACTTGACCCCTTTGCATATCATGCAGACAGTTCCAAGGACAGGAGCGAGAGGCCGGGGAGGTAGCCAGGCCCTCTGCACTGCGGGCCTGGGCACCCCTTACTCACTGAGTTGGAACCCTGTGGCAGTGGCCTCTGACAAGGCTGCTGGCTGTGTTTCCTGAAGAGAACAGCCCCGGATACAGCTGCATTCCTGGGGGTCTGGACCCCATGGTTTATGCACAATCGCTTCTCCCTGAGCAAGTCACTCAGTCACAGGGACACGGCTCACTTACCCTTACCCTGAGCCCTCCCAGGAGGGGCCTCACCCCAAGGCTGGGCCTGGGAGGGATAGGGGGCAGGGGAGGTTCTGGGCTTGCAGAAGACATAGGGGAAGTGTGCAGTGAGCAAGCCCCCACCCCAGGCTCTCTGGAAATGTCACAGTGAAAGGTACATCTCCTTGGGAGAGTTGATCATTTCGTAGGGAGGCCTGGGAACTCAGAGAAAGTAAATTTTCAGACAAAGAGCAAAAGATTGCAAATATGCATGAAGTAGCCTAACACATGCCTATTTCTACAGGAAGTGGAACAGAGGTAGAGCTGGATATGACGGGAGAAAGCTTTTCAGAAGGGGCCCAGGCTTCCACGAGGGTGACGAGCAGTGCTCCTCAGAGTGTGGTCCTCAGAACACCTGACTCGAATAGCTGATCACAAGCATACCTGAGCCTCACTTCAGATGGACTGGGGGGCCAGGAATCCACCACGCATTCAGCCCCTAGAGTGGCTCAGAAACACCAATTCAAAAGACAAAAACAGAGCCTGGGGGCGGGGGGCTGCTGAGACAGATCTCCAGGGTGTTCTGTGGAAAACCTTCCAAGTCCTAAAATCCACGTTGGAATTAATTCAAATACTGGAAGTCAGAAGATAAACACTTCCTCCTCTGAGAGAAAATAAGAAAGAAAATATAGGGGTCAGAGAAGACGCAAAGAAAGAAGGCCAGGATTAAGAGACACGGAGCCCCAGTTTCTTTGCCCTGTGAATGATTTCAGGAATGAAATGCTCAGAAATGAATAAAATCTGATTGGAAAAGAAGGCAGTCCACAGAAGTAATACAAAGTACAAAGCCTGGATTTGAGGAAAAGCTTTATTCTCAACCTGGGGGTTATCTCAGGTGTATCTTATTTGCACGTTTTGGAAAGAAAAACCAAGGTTTGGCAGTGACTCCTGGAAAGATTCATAGGTGGAACACCCTGACTTTATTTACGCAAAGCCAAACAAAAGTACTAATGAAACAAATTCCTATACTATTTCATGATGTCAAAATGTGCTCGCTACCACCTCTTGTGGGTGGACACTCACATCATAAAGCCGTCAGAGTAGCAGAGACAAGTGATGATCACTCAGGGACATAGTCTTCGGTTCCACAAGGCGATCAGAAGTTGGGAGGATGGTTCCTGGGACAGACATCTTAGGAAGCCCAGCTTTCCTCCTGACTTCTGTCTCTCTGAAGCTTTTCTTCTTCCAGAAAGCATTTCTAGATGAGAATTCCCAGGAGCACCCCAAGTCAGCCCTCATAGATGGTCCCCATTCCAGATGTTTTCATGGCAGCCTTGACCAAGAGAAGTCCCCCTTGGAGCTGGCCGGGTGTCTTGCTCACAAGGCTCCTGGTTGATCTGCTTTCAGTGTGCTGTGCTGAGGAACATTTGTCCCCCAACTTCAGACCTCTGAGAGTCTCCCCCTGTATCTATACGGGACCTCTTAGGGAGCGGAGAAACTCCCCAGTCTTTTCCCTCTCCCCAAACTAGCATTTCCTCACAGAATTGTTTGAATATGTTAAGCTAAACAGAGTGGAATCTGGTTACCATATTGCCTCATTTAACTGTTCTGGATACTCAGATTCAATTTAGGAAATACAAAATACAGGTGTGTCATTTACATTTGATTAAATATGGTGTTTATGTTGATGCCTATAAAAAGTTGGGTTCCGGGACCTCGGTGAGGAATGTGATTTCCACTCTCACATTGTTTCTGAGCAAAAACAGATTCATCCTACATCATTTTTACCTGAAATGCCTTTCAAGGCTATAATCCCAGATAAATCTGGGGGCTCCCTGCGGCTCCACACAGCTCTGCCATCTGCTTTGTGTGACCTCCTGTCTTTCCGGTTCTCTGTTCCCAGGGTGTCTGTGGATCCTGGGAGCTCCCTGAGGGCACAGGCCAGAAGAAGATGCCAGTTGTGTGGGGAAGAAGTCAATATTGCAAATATAAAATCAGTCCAAATAGCAATATTTATTTAGCACTAAAAGATCATAACAATTTACACAAGTTTTCCAAATTCAGGTTCCTCTCTCCTGACCCCTCGGCATTCAGTTTATTCAAAATGCTTACATAAAAGTGCTTCCTGGCATTTGCAAGCTGGCTTTCCCTCCCCACTAAGACACTCCAGCTCCCAGCCTCCAGGGCCAGCCCTCTCCCCACGCCCCCCCACATGAGACATCCCAAAGCTTCAGCTGCATCAGCCTCACTGGCCATGTGCTTCTGTGCAGTCCTACCCCTTGTTGCCCAACACCTTCTGCCAGGCAGGCAGAGGTGGGAGAGCACACCCCAGGCCAGCATGCCTCAAAGCAAGGTCCATCCAGCCACCTGCGTCAGAGTCATCTAGAGCATTTATCCCACAGCAGACTGTAAGAACTACAGAACCTCTGGGGTAGGATTTGCATGCTCTCTGGGCAGCTCTGATATCTGAGGCCACGGAGCTGGCACTGCCCTCCCTAGCTGGGCCGCCACTGGGACTAGATCCTCAGAGACTCCAGGGCCCTGTTCTGCAGGCCCTGAGCTGAGGCTGTCCGGGGCTCCATCTGACAGCAGAGGCTCCCCAAGGGCTGTCTCACCACACCACACCCCTGCTTTCTTCTTCACCCTCCAGGCTTCTCTCCTCACAGGCCCCACCACACAAACACCACACTCATCAGTTTGCCATCCAGAACCCCCACCAAGGACCCAGGATGCTTCTGGGGCCTCGAAATGCTGGCATCCCTCTCCGAGACACTCGGATGTCAGAGTCCTGGGCTTTCTGGCAGCACATTGTGCTTGGCTAAGCCCAGAGATTAAACTTGAAGAGCGAAAGGTCAATAACAGAACCATTAAATCCTCTGAGTAATTACCCAAGAGCTTCCGAGGGGCTGGGGACTAAGTCTTCTCCTAGGAAAGTATCTGCTCCGAATGCAGCCGTGGAGCTAGCGTGAGAGAAGGTGGTACATTTGCTGAGAGGCGCTAAGGCCAGGCACCAAGCTCGGCACTAGACAGCTGCATCCTATGTGTCTGAATTTGTGCCCTTGCTGCTTCCTCACCTCAAATACCCTGCCAGTGCTCTGCCAGGAGTTGGCTCTGCGTTCTGATGGCCGCAGGGGTAGGTCTCAACTTTATAATGTACTACTTGTCAACTGGGACTCTGTTTTTGCTCTCTGTTTGTTTTGTTCATTTGGTTTGTTTATTTGTTTGTTTATTTTGAGACAGCATCTCCTAATTTTCCCAGGCTGGCCTTGAACTCACAGTGGTAATCACCCTGCCTCAGGGTAAAAGTGCTGGGATTCCAGGCCTGTGTCACCATGCCTGGCTTGGACCTTGCTTTTCTCCCCATTTCTTTTTTTTTGAGACAGGGTCTCACTTTGTGGTTCAGGCTGGCCCTGTGCTCAGCCTCAAACATCACAGCAATCCTCCTGCCTCTGCCTCCTGAGTGCTGGGATTACAGGCGTGAGCCACTACGCCTGGCGCTGTGGTATGTGATACTGGTTGCTGCTGGGCGTGAGTCTTCACGCCCAGTATGGTATGTGGTTACTGGGGATCGAACCCGGGTCCTTGGGCTTGCAAGACAGGCGCCAGAACCACTGAGCTAACTCCCCAGCCCTTCTCCCCATTTCTTGATGAAGTTTTCAGTGTGATACTGCATAAACAAAATCATTACCCTTGCATGTGCTCAGTAAATACTCACTTTTTATTACTTAAATAAAAAAAAATTGGCATTATTGAGGTTGAACCTGGGGGCTTATACACACTAGGCAAGTGCTCTGCCAGTGAGCTACCTCTGCCCTTTTGTTTATTTATTTTTTAAATTTTGAGACAGGATCATCTCAGTAAGTTGCCCAGGTTGGCCTGCAGCTGGTGATTCTCCTGCCTCAGCCTCCAGAGTAGTTGGGATTACAGACATGTGAACAATGTCTAACTTAAATTAATATTTCTTAACGTAGAAAAGAATGAGAACCCAGTGAGGTTGAGTGCTTTTCCTGAAGCAACACAGAATACATGATTGAGCAGAATTTAAAACTCAGACCTCCCTAACCTGGAAACCTAGTTTGCTGAGTCTCCATGAGTTGTAACAGTTTGGAGTCAGCTCAGGAGCAGGATTCCCAGGCTCTCGCACTGCGGAAGCAGTTCCTCCGGGCCTCGCCAGTGGGGAGAGGCACGCAGGGATCAGCCACGTGGCAATACGCTTTGCTTTCTTCCCACGTGCCCCTTCAATTACCAGGTACCGGGTGCTGTGTGGGACAGTCCCAGCCTCAGGAAGGCACACCAGGCCTGGTGCACAGGTACAAGGAGGCGAGCACCGGGCGGGTTGTGGAGCTTCCATGGGTTGCTGAACTCCCCTCCTTTCCTCTTCAGTTTCTGTATGTTGACATGGGCCTCCCGGCTGGAAAGACAGCTCTGCTATCTTGACAAGGAACCCAAATGCTCAGACTCAAAAGCTTCTAGTCAGCTTGTGAACACCTCTACTCAACCAGTCCTGCCAAAGCTCCCTTTCAGAGCCTGCAGCGTTTGCTCCACACTCTTGCTGCTCCTCCCGCTTCTCTGCAGCAGCCCTGCTGGGCTCTGCCCTGCCTGCCTGCCATCCCATGAGCCACAGCGCCCACTCTCACACCCACCCTGCAGTGTGGCCAGAGTGCTTGTGAAGATGTGGGTTCCAATCCTGCCTGGGGATCAGGCTACTCCTTACACGCTCTGAGCCGCCACTCTGGAGTCTATTGAGTGGGGAACATAAGTCAGCTAAGACCAAGAGAGGTCTGTAAAAAGTGGCTTCTGAGAGCAGCTCTCTAAACTTCCTCCCTTGCCCCCTACCTCGCAGGCAACCCATTCTTCTCTGCTTGTCTCCACTTGCCTGCCTTGCTGGTTCCCATTTTCTCTGCTGGTTCAAATCCTATCCCTCCAGCTGAGCTCAGCTGGAGGCTGAGATCCTCATAAAACCTTCCATGAATAACCAGCCCATATGCCATTTTCTCGCTGCATTTCTATGGCATGGCCATTGCTGAAATTTATCTCTTGTAGTTTCAACTTTGTCCTCTCAGATCCTGGAGACCATTATGCCCCACAGCAGGGGTGGGGCGGGGGTGGGGGTGGGGGTGAGAAGGAGCTTCCCTCGTGCCTATTGGGTAGACGGAAGTGCAAATCCCTCTGTGGAGAAAAGCACAGACCTTCAAGCCCATGTTACAAAGGCTCCAGGTGAGAAAGACAGGGCCAGAAAGCTGCATCTGAGTCAGCTCGAGCTCGGGTGCAGGAAGGCAGCGCAGGGACACAGGCCTTGCAGGGCTCCCCTTGCTGTGAGCCACCTTGCCTACTGCTGGCTCTGCAGGCTCTGACCAAGCCCGTCAGTAGGGTGTGGCCTGTCATTGGGCCTCAAAGACCTCCGTGTGAAGCCTTTGCCCAGGCTGGAGACCCACTTTCCTGAGCCGGGACTGGTGGCAGTAGTTCACATTTTCTAAGCCATTGGGCAGTAGCGTAGCCCTGACCTTCTGCACTGGGGGTGTGGGGGTTCCTGCCTCCATCTCCCCTAGATAGATGGATCTCCTTTCCCCAGGGCCAGGTGGGCTCTTCCAGAATGATGGAGTTGCCAGCCTCGGGAGGGAGTGCTGAAGGGGTGAGAGAGCCCAGGGCTGGTCCACTGCATTCACTGGGGTGAGAGGCGTCTGTGCCCACGGACAAATTCTAACCAAAGCCACCAGCACATTCTTTCTTTCACTGTTAACTTCTGAGCACCCCTTCCCCCCAAGCAAAAATGTGGTCTTGGTTACATGCTGCTGTCCAGCCGTACCTATCCTCTAAAAGCTGCTGAATTTCCCATCTGTCCTCCCGGCCTTTGCAAGAGGGTCAGAAGGAGAATCCGAAAAGTCATCCGGTCTCGCTCTCAGAGCCCAGCGCAGTGGCCCTCCCCGCGGTCTCCGCCCAGCCTGGGGTCTCAGTGACAAGGACGGCTCAAGCTTCAGCGCGAGCCCCACCCACCTCCTGCCTCTGGGTGTGCGCGTGTAAGGCGGAGGGGGCTCCGGGCCCTCAGGAGTTAACGGCAGCGGGACTGGAGGGGGTTGGCGTGGCATGCGGGCTGGGAGGAGGCGACCGGAGTGGGCTGGGGAGCTTGGGAGAGCGGAGGAGAAGCGAGTGAGCTGAGCGAGCGAGCAGCGGGAGGAGGGGTGCGCGGAGGTGCGCCTGGCGCCGGAGGGCCTGCTCGGCGCTCTGGGCACCGCGCGGCGCTCACCGCCAGCGCCCCACCCTCGCCCGCCGGGCACCCTCCGACCGCGGCGCGGGAAGGGAGGGGGCCTCGGTGACCCCGCCGTCGCCCCAGCCGGCTCCCGGGCTCAGCGCACGCGGGGAGAGCGCCCACAGAGCCTCCCCGGCTTGAGCGCGCGGCGCGAGGGCGCGGACCGGCGGCGTCCCCAGCCCGGCCGCGGCTGAAGGCGAGAGGAGCGCGGCGGCACGACGGGGACGGCGCCAGCCGGGTGAGTGTATGGCTTCAGGCCGGCCGGTGTCGCGGACCCCGAGGCTGCTGGCTTGACTGCGGGCGAAGACGCTACCGGAGCAGTTGCCTGGGGCGCCCAGATCCGGTCCTGAGCTCCGCAGCTCCGCCCGACCGGGAGGAGGAGGGTGCGCGGAGATGCCCGCAGCGGGGCTGGCGACCAGGGAGGAGCCGGAGAGCAGCCCGAGAAGGAAAGAGGGTGGCTGGCTTCACCTGGGCTGGACCCGAGCGGCGGCGGGGGAGGGGGAGGGGTTGGGGCCTTCACAACCTTAGAGGCCTCAGCCTCCCCAAACTGTTGCTGGGCAGAGCGGGCTCTGGAGACGTCGAGGTGCCCAGAGGTGGCAGAGGTTAGGGAGGGCGTGCCAGGGATGGGCCTGCAGGATGCAAGCCCCCAGAGCCGCGGAGACTTTCCTTCGTTGGGGCCGGGGTGTGCGTCAGAGAAGACGCGGTGGCCTCGGACCTTGGCCCCTTCGGGCCCAGGCGGCTGGGGTCTGACCGCAGTCCAAGATGGGACATGTAGGGTGGAGGATGGGCCAGCCGGCCTCAGTCCGAGCTCAGGGAGTGGGAGCCTCCGAACCGAAGGGTGGCACCCGGGAGACGTGGAAGGCCAGCCACAGGTGGGCTGTCTGTCCTGCCGGCGGCAAAGGGCGGTGCGGCTCCAGCTGCTGCCCGCGGTGCAGCAAGGAGTGGCGGGGTGAGGGGCTGAGCCCCGGCTAGGCCAGCTGAGACGTTGAAGGACACAAGAGCAGGAACGGGTGGGCCTGGTGGGGTGGCGTGCACCCCTCCGTCCCTGCCCTGCCTCCCCCACCAGAGGAGCAGGGAGGAAAATGTCAGCTGGGCTTTGTGCTCTGTTCCTCCGGCTGCCGCAGCTCCCATCTGTTGGAGCCAACGCAGCTTCTAAATGGGCGACTGGCAGGGTTGGAGGGGGTGGGCTAGGCATGGCACTGGGTTGCCAGAGACAGACTGGCAGGCCCTCTGCCTGAGGACCCTGGGAGGTTGGCGGTGGAAAGGATGGCCTCCCCAGGTCATGTGGCTTCCCACCAGCTTGGTCACCGTCCCTGCGGCCGCACTCCCTGAGGCCCCACGTCCCTGCAGCCGGGACTGCCTCTGGCCCAGTGATCTCCCCCTGCACCAGCAATTCCTCCCAGGCCCTCCTCCCATGGCTCTGCTCCTTAAACATCTTTCCAAAACGGAGCCCTGGGCGTGAAGAGGCAGGGCCAGGCACCAGACACGGAGGCCCCTCGCCTGTGGGTCCCGTCACTACGAAGAAGTCACACATGGGTAGCTTCACCCACTTTCCTGGCCCTGTGTTGTTGCGGAGAAAGGAAGGGGACGGGTGCTGGAGGGGTCTGCACCCCGGCCCGCTTTCTTCCCTGGGCTGGCTCTGACCGCTCCCCTTGCAGTGTGTCCAGGGGGCCCTCCGGGGCTGGGATGGAACGAAAGGCCTCAGTGCCTCAGCAATGGAGACCTTCGGGCTCTGGCACCTCAGAGCACCCCAAATCACGCCTTCCGTCACACAGCTAGGCAGCAGGTCTCTGACTGCCTGCACCTCCTGCTCTTTCCTCGTGTCTTCCTCACACTGCTCTCTCCCTCATCCCTCACCCTCCTCCCTTGCTCCATCCCATCCTTGAGTCTTGAGTCTCTGCCTCTGTCGGCCTCTGCCCCTCCTCCTGTGAACTGCGGTCAGCCTCCCAGCCTCCCACTGGGTACCGCACTGTCGTCTTTGCTGCCTGCCCTCTGCACAGCAGCCTCCTGGGGCCCGGCAACTGCATTCCTCAGCCCCTCTGTCCCTTGCACCTCATTATTCACTGTTGGCTCCTTAGTACCCTCCTTTATTTCTTTAATTTGAAGAGCAGATGCATTGCTTTTTAAAATGTACTCATTCAACAATTATTTATGGAGTGCCTACTATGTGCCTAGCAGTATTTTAGGAGCTGAGGCTGCAGCAGTAAACAAATCTCTATGTCTGGGCAGAGCTGAACTTGCATTTGACCAGGAGATCTGACTGGTCTTGTGCTCACAGGTGCTCTCAGAGATCTGCTGGGTGGGGAGGAGCCGAGCAGTGCCAGTGAGTCATCACCACACCGTGGCCTCGAACTTACTGACCCTAGCTCCTTGCCACACTCCAGGCACCACTTAAATGAACATCTCTGCTCTGAAAGGATGAACCGGTTCATAGTTCACTGTTTGGGGTGGGGGTGGGGGAGTAGAAGGCTGGCACTTCAAACACAGGAGGGAAGCAGTGATTATTGTTTACTGAGCACCTATTGTGTTCAATCCTCGTGACAACTTCCTAAGGTCTGTACCATAAGCCCATTTTCTAGTGGAGAAAATTGAAATCTGGAGACGATGAAGCACTTGCCCTGGGTCACATAGTCTCTGTTTTGAAATTACTGGTTATCTGCAGTTCATTTGTCCCTCTGATGTGTGTGACACAAGCTGTCCAGTTCTGCCAGAGTTCCCATTTCACCTAACCTTACAGCAGTGTGGCTTGTCTTCCCCATTTAGGATACTAGAACATGTAAGTCTTTGCTGAATGGCCTTGTGAATAAGCTTTCTCAGGTGATCAGAGAAGGAAAGCTTTCTGGAGAGAGCCAGGAATGGGGAAGAACTATTCTGATCCTCTACACCATCTCCCACCCCCACCTGCCCCTAGGGAAAGCTCCAGGGAAATTGCCGTTTCTGTTCTAGGTCAGTGTAGGAGCTGGCTTGGTGGTCAGGCTAGGGAGTCAGGGTCAGCCGTGTTCACAGGCTCCTCACTCAAGCTTGGGCCCCATGAGAAGTCCATGGCAAGGGTGAGGTGGGAAGCTTCATGCTCAGAGGCTGCAGTGACAGAATGAGGGAGACAAAGGCAGAAGATAACTCAGATACAAAAACTGAAAGACGAGAGACATACAATTCCACTACACACACACACACACAGACACACAGTGACAACCTTGCAGTCCTATGTTGCTGGATCCTATGAGAAGACACGTGGTCTTGGGGCTTGATGTCTCTGTCCTGCAGCTCTGA
The DNA here is from genome assembly GCA_004026965.1 of Petromus typicus. NCBI lineage: Eukaryota > Metazoa > Chordata > Mammalia > Rodentia > Petromuridae > Petromus > Petromus typicus. Next base: position 11,000 of record PVIR01008190.1, read on the forward strand.
GGCTGGCCCCGAGTTGGCCCCTTCGGCCTCTTGGTCAGTTAATCAGCCCATCTTTTCCAAGTAGTCCTGTTCCTTGTTAGCTACTAGGAAACAAGAGACAAATGAGACTTGGGCCTCAGGGACTCACAGTAAGGGTAGATTCTAGGGCCCTGTGTCTAGAGTTTTACCCATCTCCACCACATGTAGCTAGGAGCCACTGGGTGAGTCACCCCATCTTCCTGGGTCTCAGTTTCTGGTGTAGACAGAGGATAAAATAGTACCTATTTCCTGGAGGATTAAATGAAGTAATACATGTACCAAGCCAAAACAGTGTCTGGCACATAGTAAGTGCTGAGTAAATATCGTGTTGTTATAATGGAGGAGGGTCAGTCCTTAGATAGAAATGAGGCCTGTGCTACAAAAGGACATGATATTGGGGCCAAAGTTTGAAAAGGACTCAGCAGGCAGATGTACCAGGCCTGAGGACACCGGTGCTGGGGTATCTGGGGCACAGACATGGTGTCAAAGTCTCTGTGATGTGCACACAGTGTCTGTCATGGACATCATCAACTCTGCTGACCGGTCCCTCTCGACCTCTTTGTCCCCAGTGCAGGGAGCTGGGCTTCCTGTGGGGCTGGACAGCCACCCAGAGCAGCCCCACTCCATCTGGTCTAGAACAGCCAGCCTCAGGGCAGAGTCCCGGGCAGCCCGGCTGGGTGTAGTTGCTTGGCCTCCTGCACACTCTAAGCCTTCACCACACAGATCACTGGAACCCAGAACTGCCACATACCTGCTCTCTGGCTTCTGGCCCTTCCTGGGTGCCCAGAGACCCCTTGGCCTGAGGGAGCTGCCTTGTAGGAAATGCATTTAACCAGGTTTGATTTGGAATGTGGTTGTCTCTTTTTCTTCCACCCACACCTCCCTGCTGTTCAGCGTTTGATGGACGTAAGGCAAGCTCTAAGATGAAGAGTAAGCAGAGGACTCCTGGGGCAAAAATGGCTCCTCAGCTTCCACCGCTCACCTTATAATGACACAAATTACAGTATCTCAAGTTTATTGAGCACTTACTATGTGCTGGGCACCAAGCCAAATGGTTTACTGGCATCATCTCACTAAATCCCCCAATGCCCCTATTAGGTAGGCAGGTACTCTTATTACCCCTAATTTAAACATGAAGAAGCTGAGATCCAGGCTTGCTCAAAGCTAGTTTGCTAGAAAAGAAAGCAAGGGAAGGATTTCTCCTTTCCCTCTGCCTGCAGAGTTCCTGTCTCTATCACCCCAGCATCTGGGGCTTCCTGGTCATCTAACCTGTTTTCCTGGCTCCTATAAGAGGAAATCCCCCACCCAGCCCTGGCCAAGCCAGTGGTGGCCAGCCTCCCTCTGGGAATCATCCAACAGGGTCTCTCTGACCCCCTTCTTACTTCTACTGGGCCTGGTGTTTACATAGGATCCAACATTGTTTCTCTCTGTCTTCTCGGAGGGCCTCAAGGGCCTCAGAGAAGCTGGATCTGAATACATAGGATGGGATCTGATGCCTGGGTGACTCGAAGGGAGACGGGCGACGGGCTCAGACCCAGGATGCAAGGGAGACTGTGCCGCCAGCAGGATGCTGATGAGGAGGCAGCCCTCACCCCACCCCGTGTCCGGGAAGGGCAAGGGAGAGCAGTCCTGTCTCCAAACATCTCGCCTGGGGGAACAGATGGAAGAAAGGGCCGTGATGGAAGCTGTCAGCTCGGGTCCCCTAGGAAAAGGGGCCTGTGTTATCTGATCCTGCCCAGGAGAAGGAGAGGAGACCCAGCGCGGCCGGTGGCCGGCCTCTGTGAAGTGTTCTTAGTCTGAAGCCAGAGGGGAGGACGGAAGTCTTCAGCCTGGGAGGGCAAAGGCGGCGATGCTGGAAGGCAGGACGACAGGCTGCGCAGGAGGAGGGGAAGGGGAGAACCAATGGCGTGCTCTGCCCAGCAGTCACTGCTGCTCCCGAACAGACTTCCCTGTGGGTAGAAGGCCCTGGGCTTCAGAAGAGTCCCCCAAAGCTGCCCAGGGCCCAAAGGGTGGACTCACAACTGGAGGGACCTGCAGAATCGTCCCACCATGCCCATCTCTGAACACAGTGGCCCTGGAGTCTCATTAGTGGCCATTTCTCGGTGTCAGCCTGGCCAGACAGCCTGGGGTACAGACAGCAGAGAGCAATCAGAGACCTCCACCCTGACAGAGCACTCACACCATTGTGGACCAATGAAATGAACTTGTGAAGCAAAGGGCACAGTACTGGGGTTAAGTAAAGCCGGCCAGGAAAACAGTGCGTGTCTTGGGAGGCAGGCGGGTGGCAGGCTTGTAGGGCTGCCACAGAGGCTGGCAGGAAGGTGATGTTAAGACAAGGGAACAGCAGATCCAGGGGCCAGGAGGGAGGCCCAGGCCCAGTGGGGTTGAGGAACCCGGAGGAGACCATGCTGGCAAGGGGAGGAAGCAGGAGATGAGGTCAGGAAATAAAGAGGAGGCCGAGAGGGGAGGGTGGGGGAGGGGTCTGGCTTCTCCTGGGTGAGATGGAGGCCGAGTGGTTTGGAGTGTGGGGTGACGCTCTGATTTCTACACCCAGGGCTTTGACCACCTGTTCCAACATGGCAGAGAGTGGCTGGTCAGGAAGTTCTGACAAATGGGACTCCCTGGCCATGGACGCTATCTTGGTCACCCGGGCAGTCTCCGAGTGCTCACACAGCCCTGTCTGTGGGCATGGGGTGCGAGGGGTGGAGTCGGGAAGAAGAGAAAGAGGCGTAAGACCCAGTCCTTGCTGGTAGGGCAACTACAGATCAGCTGGGGAGGCAGAACTCATGCTCACGAGAAATAATGAGGGAATAATACCAGACAGTATTTAAAACGAGTGCTAAACTGTGTGATTTAGACTATAAATGTTATCGGAACTGTGAGCGCTGTGTGGGAGTCTATAGGGAACGCTTCTTCGCGAGGTGCAGCCGATTGGGGATGCAGAGCAGAGCGGAGGCGCTGCATGGGGCTGGCTCCACCAGAACTCAGGCTGGTGAGGCCAGTGGTGGCCGGTTAGAGGGGAGGGCCCCAGGTGGGGCTCAGCCCCTGCCCCCCAGCCCGGCAGCTGGGCTGCTGACACACTCTTTTATTTGTTTTTGTTTGGTTGGTTGGTTTGGGGGATTGTAGTGTTTGGTTTGGCTTGGTTTATTATTGGGTACCAAACCCAAGGCCTCACGTAGTCTGGGGAAGCACTCTACCACCGAACCCTTTTTTACTTAGAGACAGAATCTCACTAAATCTCTTAAGTTGGTCCACTGAACTTTAGATCCTCCTGCCTCAGCCTCCCCAGGAGCTGAGATTACAAGTACGCGCCACAGCACTGGGCTTCTGATATCCTCTTAATCCCTCAGAGAATGTGGAGGTGCAGCCCTTCAGGGGTAAAATCCAGCCTCCAGGGCTCACAGCCCCTCCCAGCTGCACTGTTATTACCGCTGCCTTCCAAGCACCCTCAGTTTTCTGGAGCTCTCTGGGCTCACTTCTCTGCCCAGGCCACAGCCAGCCTCTCTCCTGGCCCCTCTGCAGGGCCGTGCTCCGGGCTAGGCTCAACATCCCTGTGGATTTCATATTAATGAACCAGAAGTCAAGTCCCAACAAAGGGAGCCTGCTTCTTCCCCACAGGTGGAGTGCATCCTCCCAGAGCAGGGGCGAGCTCCCGTCTAGCGGAGTAAGGGGCTCCATTAGGGGTGCCCTGGTCTGTGGAGGTGCAAGTGGAGACTTGGTCCCTACTCGAGTAACCTTGCCCGCCCTGCGTCCTCTGGAGCTGAGGGGGAACTCATGTTCCTGCCAGCAGCTGACTGCATCTGAGGCCTTGGTCCTTGGGGCTCAGAATCCAGAGCAAACAGGCTTTGTTGGAGTTGTGTTAGAGTCTGTGCTATCTAGCCATGTGGGCCTGTAACTTATCTTCTCTGAGCCTCAGTTTCCCTGCTTATAAATCTGGGTTAAAACATTAACCCACTTTTTTTGTTTTGCGGTACTGGGGACTGAACCCAGGGCCTTCACATTGAGCCACATCTCCAGTCTTGCTTTATTTTTTATTTTGAGACAGAGTCACTAAGTCATTCAGTCACTAAACTGGCCAGGCTAGGTTCAAATTTGAGATTCTCCTGCCTCAGCCTCCCAGACTGCTACAACGACACCACTTTTGTAGGGTTGTTAATAATACTAGTAACATTCATGAGTGTGTATGAGGTATTGAAGCTTTCCTGTATCTATCTCATTTAATCCACAGGACACTCTGAAGTAGACCTTATTCCTCCCCATTTTGCAATGAAGGAAACTGAACCAGAAAGCATTAAATAACTTGCCCGAGGCCCCACACAGGCAGTAAGTGGCAGCGCCAGAATGCAGCCCAGATCATTCTGACTCCAGAGCCCTGGTTCTCAACCACCACAGGAAATAAACCAATCTGAGTGAGTGCCTGCTACAAAGTAGAAGCTCAATAAATGTTAGTGCAGTTTCTCCTCCGTTTCCCCAGGGTTGTTCCTCTAGAGAATAGCTTTCCTCTAGCGAAACACATTTCTTTTCCAGGACCCCTGGGAGGTGTGATAGAGTGGGAATGGAGTGAACTGCCAGTTTATATGGAGAGAAAAAGGGCGGAGGAAGGGAGAGCCATTTGCATACAATTGCAAAGCTCCAGGGCTGCGATGGGACCGGGGTGTCCGCCTTCGCCTTCCAAGAGTGCTGTTGTTCAGCCCCACTGGGGCCGCTCTGGGCAGAGGGCACCTTGCTGAGGTCATGCAGGAGAGGAAGTTGCAGAGCCACATCCCTACTGTAGGTACCCAGCTGATCACTGCCGGAAGTCTGAGGCCTGTGTTTTCTGAACTCGGGGCCTTCCCTTGAGTGTATAAAACCAACCTGGGAGTCTCCAGGTGTGGGGAAGAAGGACAATCTCTCGGCTGCGGGACTGTGGACTAGGCAGCCTTCTGCATCAGAACTGTGTAGGGACACACACAGCCTTCGCCTGACCTTCCTGGGAAATAAAAGCCACAACAGGTGGCCGGGAGGGTAATCCGAATATAGGGGTGCACGTGCAACAGAGAGGAAGGAACTGAGGGAGTCCCCCAGCAGTCGTCACGCAGCCCTCCCGGGAGACCCCTTCTCTGTGGACATGGACCAACGTCTGCGTGACGCTCACCGGCCAGAGCCTGCCGACACTCACGCTTGAGCCACTGACCCGAGACCCATCTGGGTCTCCTTGAAAGGACCCCCAGGGAAAAACAGGGAGCCTGAGTCTCAGCTTTAGAACTGATGGCAACTGAGAGTATCCTGTGGCTTTCAAGCGCTTATAAAAATTGACCCATATTTTCGAAATAAAACTCTAATATGTGATAGGCAGAATAATGGCCTTCCTGTGTCCTCGTACTAATCCCCGGAAACTGGGAACATGCTATGATACATACAGGGAGAATTAAGGTTGTAGACTGAATTAAGTTGCTAAATTATCTGATCTTCAAATAAAGAGATTATGTGGGAGGTTGATGCAGGAGGATCATCATGAGTTCAAGGCCAGCATGGGCTACATAGTGAGACCCTGTGTTCAAAAAAGTAAAGTATCCTGGTGAGTCCAGTGTGCACAGGGTCCTTGTGGGACAAGGTTGGTGTCAGAGTGAGGCCCTCTCATTGCTGGTGCTGGAGGAGGAAGGGGAGTCCAGCCGGGATGCGTGAAGCCTCTGGAAGCCAGGGAAGGGCAAAAAAACAGATTCTCCCCACAGCCTCCAGAGGGGAGTGTGGCCAGACGCCAGTGTGAGGCAGTGACGCCCGTTTGGCATAGACACCTCTGTTGTTTTAGGTACTACCTTTGTATAATTTGTTACGCAGCCACAGGAAGTGAGGTGTAAGGTAAAAGCCAACCAGGTGGACCAAATCCCTTTGTCCTCCTGAGCTTCCAGGGAGTGACCCTGTGGAGTTGTTTCATAGCTCAGTGGCCCTGAAACAGCCTCCCTGTCCTGCAGACAACAAAACCGAGGCCCTGAGACAGGCGGCTTTGTTGGAGGACACAGTAACAAGCAGGGACTCCGGTCCAGGGCTGGCTCGGGTCTGGCCAGGTATCTGAATCCACAGAGCCTGTACTCATCCATTTGTAACATGTGCGCGTGTGTTTACCATGCATCCAGGGCACTATGCTGACCCTCGGGCAGAGACACAGTGAGTTCCTGCTCAGGAAGGCAAGACAGTGCTGTGGGCCCCACCTCACCCTCCGCCCCTCCTTGTGCCTGCCAGGTCCCAGCCAGGCAGCCACAGCACTAGTGAGCTTCCGGTGGGCAGGACTCAGTCTCAGCATGGGGAGGGAGGTGGCAGAGCGGCACCCTACCTGAAGCCAGCACCCCTATAGTGCAGTACCTCCCCTCTGCCAGGCATTTTGGCCCTCGGAGCCCCCCCCCAGCACACCTGAGCCCCTGGCCAGCCCCCAGGGCTGCCAGCTCCTGGTGCTGGTCTCCATGGCAACCCCACTTTTGCCTTCTGGTTTCTAATGACTTATTGGCATGTGTGGTAATTTGCAGAGCTTGGCAGGCAGAGAGCTTGGGGAGCTGCGAGGAGGGCAGAGTCAGTGAAGGGACTTGGCAGCCGGGAGGGGCTCAGGTGTTGGAGGGGACAGAGCCACACTCATCCCGCCCAGCCCTCCTTGCCCCTGCCGGCCTCCCTCCTTCTCCGAGGAAGTGGATGATCTCCGACCCCTGTGAGGGAGACAGATGGACAGACAGATGTAGCGCACAGGCTGCTCACCTGTCAGGCAGACGTGGGCCAGCCTGCAGGGGCTGACGGCCATGGTCAGCCCGGGCGGGTCAGACCACTCTCCTGCCTGGCCCTGACCCTGGACAAGGGAGCCGGCTGCTCAGCCTCACGGGGAGAAGACAAGGACAGGTCGTTGCAGACACTTGGGGAAGCGGCAGGACAGCACCGAGGGAAAGGTCAGGTGATGCATGTGGGAGGCACAGCCCGCCAAGCCATCCAAGGGCAGAGCTGGGCAGAGCCTGAGTTTTCTGCACTGCTCGGCAGAGCTGACCCCAGCTCTGCGCTGCATCCTCAGAGCGTGCGGCAGCCTCCGTCCTGTATGCCTCACATAGCTCCCATGTCTCCCTTCGCCACTGTCCCTCTGCTGTCGAGGGTGGCGCCCAGGTGGGAAAGAGCGCTGTCTAGTTAGCTCCGTTAGAGTCCTGCGGCTCCTGCTGACCAGCTCTGTGATCCTGGACGTGTCTCTTACTCTCTCCCTGAGCCTTGGTTTCCTTCTCTCTAATGGGGGATCAACAGCCCAAGTCACAGGCTTGTAAACCAGCTTATGCTCATGAAATGTGAGGCACATGGTAGGGCCCAATAAACATGAAGGAACTTAGAAAGTAGTCTTCTAATTATCTACCCAAATAAACAGGAGTGATACAATAGATAATTTGAGGAATTCTGGGGAACTCGGTGAGGTTTTCTTTTTTAAATATTTGAGAATCGTCTTCATTCAGTAAATGTTTATTGAGGAGCTTCTGTGTGCAAAGTCCAGGGCTGGGTGCTGGGTCTTCCCTGGCATTTCACAGTCTGCCTAAGATGAGAGCACACAGCCTCTCTCAGGGCCAGTGCCACGGAAGTGACGACTCCAAAGACCTGCCTCCTGAAGTCTCTGTCTAGATCTACAGCCCAAACCCTCAGAAAGAGCGAGTCTGTTTTCAGAGCAGTAAACTGCTGCTGAGACTAGAGAGGAACACTGGGCCAACCCAGCCCCAGCTGGAAGAGGCGCCTCTGCCGGGTCTCGGCCACAGAACCACAGCCACTCCCCCTGCTGGTGCTGAAAGGAAGGGGTGCAAAAGGAGCTGGGGACCTGCTTCTGTCTCTGCCAGCAGGTGGGCTTATTCAGAGCATCAATTCCGGGAACTTCCCACAGCCCGCTCCGAGATGGCACACCCGGGATGGTGAGGCGGTAGCTTACCGCTGTGCTCTGGCCCCTGTCAACACAGTAGACAATGTCCACAGTGATGATGACGCCAGGGCTCTGGCTGACCACACAGCTGAGGGTTGCTAGCTCAGCACCCTTGTGACATATATCCCTCACTGGAATCCATTCTACTGTAGCCAGTTCCCTGACCTGTTGTCACACCTGAAACTTACACTCTAGGGGACAGAGGGGCCTTCCTGTGGTCACACCACACATGAGTGTCACAAGACTAGATCTAAGGCTTCTGACCTCTGGCCTAGTGCTATATCTGTTACCTTTCTCAAGTCTCCTCCCAATATCTTTCCTGATCTTTTGCCCTGGCACCAGACCCATCTGTCCCTTCCTGTCCTCCTGCCAAAGCCACTCACTGCCAGGGCCATGTCCCAGCTCTTCCCACCACCTGAAGATCTCTGAGTGGAGCACCCGATTTCTGGCTGCCACCTTCTGGTCTCCAAGCTTGCTGGCCCAAGGATTCCCCCACCACCAGTCCATACCTCTTGGGGACCCTGGGTCAACTGGCACCTCTAGGCTCCTGCTGCTCATCGCCTTCGCTCCCCTGAGACCAACGGGTTCCATCCTGGGCCTCCATTTTAAGAATCTCCCTCTTCATACCCTAAACCCTTTGACCCTGTCCTTTTATTGTTCTGTCTGACAGAGTCCCAGTTCTGGATTAATGGCTCTGTCCAGTCCCTCTGCATCCAGGCAGTGGAAGCTGCTGGGGACACATACACACACGCATGCATACACACGCTCACGCACACAGATGGGCGCTTCCACAGACCCACTGTCCCCAACGCGACTTGTTCTTCAGAAGCACCTGGTGTTTCCACCACGTCCCCTGGTTCCCTCTGTCGCCCGAGTCTCCACAATGACTGTTTCACACCTTCCCCCCCAAACCTCCGCCTCCAACCTTGCTCTCAGCTAAGGGCCTCACCTCCCACTTCACAGAGAAAGAGAAGTCAGCAGGCAGGCTCCCCAGCCGTGCCCCCACCGGACCCTCCAGCTCCTGCCCCTTCAGTCCTCCCCGCTGTTGTTCCCCCGAGGCAGCAGCACCATTATCCTGGGTCACAGCCCCACCCCCGCCGCCTCTCCTTGGCCTTCTAAGGAGCAGGTCTCCACTGTGCTCAAGCTGCTCCCGCCTCCCAGAACAAAACCTTCCTCCAGGCCGATCTGCCGCCCATCTCTGTTCTCCTTCCAAGCCAACAGTCTTGGAAGAGTCAGTTCTGCAGGCGCTCCTCTGCGCCGCCCACCCTTCCTCAGCCCCTCTGCAGTCTGGCTTCCTCCTCCGCCTGAGGAGCAGCTCTCCAGATCCCTGGAGCTAGGCAGCATTTTTGGTTCTCAGCAGCATTTCCCCCTCCTCGGTGACACGTCCCTTGGCCTTCTCTGACCGTACTCCCCGCTCCTCTGGTTGCTGACTCACCCTCGCTTCTCGTCGTGATTCTGGCATTCCTGATGCTCCCGCTGAAGGTGCTCCTTGCCGATGAGGGGCTCGGTCCCTCGGCCCGTCTAACACCAGTGGCTTCACTGTCATCCGCCTGCAGGTGACAATCTGCATCTTTCCTCCATGTCCTCGGACACCTGCCTAACTAAGCCGGGTGTCCCAAGAAAGCCTCAGACTCCGCATATGTGGAGGCCGCGTTGTGATGCTCCTCAGAAATCCCCGCTGCTTCCCATGCCTTCCTCCTCCATCGCTTCCAGTGTGGGCTGTTTTGGGGAATGGTACCATTTCAGAGCAGATCTGTGTGACATAAACTGGGAATCATTGTCCCCTCCCCCCTGTCCTCCCCTCCTTACCTCTAGTCTGTCACCAGGTCCTGTCTCCCTCTGAAACGACACCTAGATACAGTTTCTTCACTCCTCCTCGACTCTTCAGCTCAATTTTTTTTTCTTCCCAGTACTGAAGACTGAACCCAGGACCTTTGTACTTAGCTACATCCTCAGCCCTTTTTGGTTTTTTAAAAAACTTTGAGAAAGGATCCCAAGCTCACGTTCCCCCTGCCTCATTCTCCTGAAGTGCTGGGATTACAGGCACTGCCATACCCAGCTCCAAGGCCCCACTTCCGTTCAGGCTTCCCCCACGTCCTGCTGGAACACGGGGGTCACCCTCATCAGCTACTTCCGCCCTGCACCTCTACTCTGGTCCCTGCGCTGCTGCTAGAATGACCTCTCAAGGACACAGGTTGGACCCCGTCCCGGTCTCCCATCACCCCGGAACTCTTCAGGGACTGCTCTTTAGGGTGGCCAGAGGCACAACCTCAGCAGGATACAGCCTGCACCTGCCTGGCTCCTTCCTCCTGCTCTGTCCTGGGGCGGGGCCCTCTTGCAGTTCCCAGAGCTGAGCTCCCTGCTGAGCTCCCTTTGTCCCCATGATGTCATGTACACTGTCCTCTGGCCCTTGTCTCTGTGCCTACCTCATACTTCTCCCTATGTTCAGGTTGCCTTGCAGACCTTAGCTTAAGTAGCCCTGCCTCAGGAAAGCCCTCTTGTGCCTCCAGGATGTTACCTGCTTGCTGGGCTGAGGCGGTTTAACACCCGCCCCTCCCACCCCCCGTTAACACCCCACAGTGTCCCAGAGGCTCCTTTATAACACACATGTGCTTATTAGGTAAATGCCCGTTTGAGGCTCTAGAGTGTGGCCTAATATGGATAGAGACTTATCTGTTTGGTCACCTTCTATTGATGGGCCTGGTACAGATTCCACATTCAAAAATATTTGGGAATGATTTGTGAATGGAAGTCGTGAATGGAAGTGCATATCTGGGAAAGCTGGAGGGACAGATGTTTCCTGAACGTGGCAGTGGTAGACCAGATGATCATGCCTTGCTAGTCATCAGCTATACCAAAAAGTGGGGCTCCTGCTCTTATCCCCTTGCTCTTTCCTCCCTGCCCATCCCCAGCTAAAGATCCCACCCTAATCCAACAGATAGTCAAGTTCCCAGCGTTGGCTCCTCCTCACTAGTAGTTCTTTCAGGAACTGTAGCAACAGTCACTCACATTCAAATAGCTCTTAACAACCTGCTAGACTCTGTCCATTGCAGCACTTGACTGTGTTTGGCCCTTGTGGCTCTGTTGAGGATCGCCTATCCTACAGTTCAGAGGGGCTCACTGGCTTGGTGCTGGCTGGTGCTGGCTCCACTTCCTGTTTTTGGAGAGGAGAGACTGCTGCGAGTTCAAGACTACCCACAGTGGTGGAGGACAGACCTACACAGTGTGGCAAGGCGGGCTGCTGGGACGTAGTATGTGGCTGAGTTGTATCAGACTGACTGTGGTTAAGTTGGCTCTGCGGAGCAGGCTGGCCCCTGGCTTTTCTCAGGGATCCTTGTAGCCCATCTCAGCCCAGGGACAGTGCCCGGAGATCCCAGGAGCAGGAGCACCGCGGAACCACAGAGCAGAGAGTGAAGACAGTGAAGCTAATGGAGGGCCGTGGCTCCTCCCCAGTCACCGTGGCTTTGCCTCCGTGGCCAGCCACTTCCCTGCTCTTGCTGACTAAAGCCATCTGGACCTTGTTTGCCTCTTACTCTGACCCTTCCCAGGTTGCTCTCCTCTCCGGGATGCCTTTGTCAGGCTTCTGTACTCCCTTCTAGAAAGAGCTTTTCCAGGACACTTTCCCCAGGCCCCGAGAATGCCTCCGGTGTGCTCTGCACACTCCACGTGTCCTACCGAACGCCCCTCTTTGCCGTCTTTCTCCTCTGTGGTAGTTAGACGCACACTCAGTTACTCCTGTGGGTACTCCTGGGGCCTGGCATGCAATTGTAGCAATCAAATAACGTGCTGAAACCTCACATGTTCTAGATGCCATTTAAGTGCTTAGTTTTACTGCTTTGAATACTCAAATCAACTTTTTATTTTAAAGTAAGTATAGATTTAAGACAGGAATGAAGAAATGTCCAAGGGGGCCTCTCCCAGTGTTAACATCTTGACTGACTATAGTACAATGTCAGATCCAGGAACCTCCCAGGGCAGTGGTGCATACTTGTAATCCCAGCAGTTTGCGAGGCTGAGGCAGGAGGATAGCAAGTTTAAGCCCAGCTTGGGCAATTGGTCACTTAGTTAGACTCCACCTCAAAATTTAAAAGTTCAAACAACGGGCTAGGGATGTCACTCAGTGCCACGGTCCTGGGTTCAATCCCCAGCACTGCAAAGAAGGATAGGAAACTGACAGATGACTCCAGTATAATCCGTAGAATTTTTCCAAATTTCATACCCACTTGTATGTGTCTATCTTTGAGTAACTGCAGCCGCCACAAAGGTACTTAATTGTATGAATACAGGACTTCCTTGCTACCCCTCTGCAGCCACACATTCCCACCCCTGACTTCTGGGAAATGCTGACCTATTCTCCATCTCCATAATTATATTATTTCCAAGCGTTATATTGATGGAATGGTCCAGGCTGTGGTGCTTTTGCTATTGGCTTTCTTATACTCTGCATGATTTCCTTGAGGTTCGTCCAAATCATTGCCCGTGTTAGTAGTTCAATCCTCTCTGCTGCTGGGTAGTGCCCCTTGTCGGGATGGGCCGCAGGTGGTCTCTGGATATTTGCGTTGCCCATTCATAAGTGAGCGGACCAGGGCTGGGGAGTTAGCTCAGTGGTTCCAGCGCCTGTCTTGCAAGCACAAGGACCTGGGTTCAACCCCCAGTAACTGCATACCATACTAGGCGTGGAGACTCAAGCCCAGCAGCAATCAGTACCACATACCACAGTGCCAGGTGTGGTGGCTCACGCCTGTCATCCGAGCACTCGGGAGGCAGAGGCAGGAGGATTGCTGTGATGTGAGTTTGAAGCTGAGCTCAGGGCCAGCCTGAACCACAAAAGCGAGACCCTGTCTCACAAAACCTAAAAAAAAAAAAAAAAATAAGTGAGCAGATCAACTTGCCCAGTGTCACATGACTTGTGAGGGGCATTTAATAAACGTCTAGTAATAGATGCCAAGCAGATGCACATTGTTCTGAGCTCAGGGCATAAGAGCACATAGTAGGTTTGCCAGTGAGGATACAAATGGACACCTACTCATTCAGTAGTAGTCATATCCGATTGAAGTTGGACCTAAACACTCACAAGAGGAACACGGTTTATCCTTTCATGATCCGACGTGGTGTCTGTACCTCCAGCTTTACCCAATTATCAAGAAGGAAAATTGGGATAGTAAATATGATCACATACAGGTCTGGCATTTTATTGCCTAAAATGCCCAAAGCTATTGGTTCCAAATTAATGTGCCATATTTGCATGGTATTTTACATCTAATTTGCAAGTTGCTCTTTTGATCAAAAGGCAAAGCCAACTTTCCAGCTCCTGCCCTTTGCTGCCACTGCCCTCCCAGCTGGTGCCAGGTCAGGCTGTGTGATGTGGTCTACAGAAATAATCGGCAGGGACCTGAATGTGCCCACCCTAAGTTGAAAAGTCTGCTGGGGTGTTGTTGCGTGCAGAAGGTGAGGTGGTGTTGTCACTCGGCAGGGCCTTGGAGGTTTAATTGAGGAGGATGTGTGGAGCTGTTGGAAGTCCTCACCTCAGGTGTGGAGAGCCAAGTGCGATTAAGTGATTAGAAGAAAGGGTCCCCACTAGGACTAATCTGGCCCTGGGCACAATGCCCAGGAGGCAGGTTGTGTGAGTGCCTACCTGCCTGTCCTTTGGAGGAGAGAGGTGACAAGACAGCCAAGCCCTGCCTCCAGGAGCACACTGGGGACCCACTGCAGGACTGGCCTTGAAGGAGCCTGTGATTTGGCCAATGGAGGCCATTCCGAGGGCCACAGGTAGGAGGGTAAGACTGGGGGCACTGCCCTCAGGACCTGCCAGGGGCTGACTCGCCTAAGGGTTGTCCAGGGTAATTAGACTTTACCCTCAGCCCTACAGGCCCTGGCCAGCAGTAGTTTGTGGAAAAGGGAGGCATATGAGAGAATGTGTCCTGGAAAACGGGCCCAGCAATGTGCCTCGCAGCAGCCACACCCTCACGTAGAGGCTCACGGGGAAACCATGTGAGAAGGCATGTACAGGTCTAGTGTGGAGTTAACACGCAGTTTAAAATGAGACTTCAGAGGAATTTGGCCTTTGGAAATGTTGTTTGTGTTTTGTTTTTTTATGTTTTAAGACATGGTCTTGCTATACAGTTCAGGCTAGTCTGGAACTCACAAGATATGGCCTAGGCTGGCCTTGAATTCATGATCTTCCTGCCTCAGCCTCCCAAGTCCCCGGCTTGGGCAGGTCTGCTGGGACTGTACCTCTGAGCCCTGTGAATGTGGAGGTATCTGCTGTTAGAGCCACCTGGGAGGACGCTGAAGAATCATCCTCCGGGAGACAGAGCTGTGGTTTAGATGACTTCTCCCAAAGACCATTTGGGGACAGCTTGGTCCCAGCCGTGGGGTCCATGGAGCTGATGGGGACAAGAAAAAGTGGGTTCTAGCGGGAGGCATTAGGACCCTGGGGACTCGGAGGGGACTATGAACCACTTACCCTTCCTCTTCTCACACCCACCATGAAGTGAACGCCTTGTCACCCTCTCCCCGTGATGTGCTGCCTCGTCACAGCTCCAAGCAGTGGGGCCCGTGGATCATGGATGGAGCGTCCACATTGTGATCACAGACAACCTTCCGCTTAGGACTTGACTGTTCTAGGAACTTTTAATAACAATGGAGAGCAGACAAATCCAGGTGGAAAGATGGCTGAGGAGATGGGAGGGCCCGTGAGGAAGGGACCACTGCCATGTCCTACTGTCTAAAGGACTCACGGAGAAGTTTGGTGCTTGAAAGAACCGAAAGATCAGAGAGAGACACGGTCACTGGGACAACACTGACAGTTTAATAGAAGACTGTGAGCTGTTAAGAGAGCCTGTGACCAGGAGGAGAGGACAGAGCCCAAAGAGCAGGTGGGCACTGGGAAGGTAGAAGGTGTGTATTGTTCTAGGAAGGAAGCTGTCGGCCCTGCCGGTGCTCCTGCCAGGCTGAAAGCTGGGAATACGTTGGAGTGAGAAGAGCTTTGAAATTGAAAACCAGCTCTGAGAGGCCCGAACAGGGGGGCTCTGTGCATAGGGGCAATAGACCAACATCTTCACTGTTGTTCTCAAAGATGGAGAAAGGGCAGCCATAGGACCAGTTTCCTGAAGGTGAGGGAGGGATGTGGTTGGGTTTTAAGAGGTGGAAACCTCTCCCCCACAGTCAGGGCAGAGGTGTGGGAGGCACAGGATAGGGGTTAAGAGGTCACACCTGCCGGCCTCCAACAGCCCAGGGTGTTGGCAAGGTCATCTGCTCGGAGGCAGGATGCAGATGGAGCACAGTGAGGAGCAGATCTTGAAATTACTAGGCAGAGTGCTGGGGCAGCAGCCAGAGAGGAATGAGAGGATTAGGGCAGAGAGGATGGGGGAAAGCTGGCATTGGGAATCTATAGTAGGGTTGGCCTGGCAGCTTACGTATTTTCTTCTAGGATGCTTCCTAATGTTTTAATCAAGAGGAGCAGCAGTGACCTCAGCCTACTGTAGTGTGACTCTCGCAGCCTGGCCCCCTCCTGCGTGGAAACCCATCTCCTGGTCGAAGGGAGCTCAGCCCTTAGAAACCATTTCTCCCTGGCCTGACTTAGGAATTGATGTGATTCTGAGTCCATTTGTGTCCTCCCAAGGCAGGGTGGCACATGACAGAGGGGTATTATAGAGGAGAAACAGCTGGTGGCGGGCAAAAGGGCCAAGGGAGAAGATAAGCCTCTCTCTGCCCCACATATTGTGTCGAGGCTACCTCAGTCATAGTAGTGCCAATCACTCAATGGTCCAATTTAGTAATCACATTTCCTTGATCTCAGCATCACAGACTATAGATTCAGCCACTTATCACTGCACGAGGCCTAGGGGGGATATCTGGACCCACACCGTGACAAGGCTCTCATAGGATTCTAATGCGTAGTAAAGTGTGAAAACCACAGTGTGACCTTTCCCTCTATTTCTACTGAGGTACAACTCTCACAATGAAGCAAACCTTCTAAGTGTGTAACTGGATGAACTTGTACTTGGCCCTGCAACAGACCCATGTTACCATCTCAGATCAAGGCATTGAGTCTACAGAACATTTCCACACACGCGCCGTTCTGTAACCCAAGGAGCTGACCTCCATTTTCAGGGCTGGCACCATAGACTGGTTTCCTGTGTTCTTAGATTTCCACTGAGTGGAGCATTTGACTTCTTTCTCCCTACATGAAGTCAATGACACCTCTCTTACAAGGGCAAATAACCTCATGTTTCCCAAGCACAACCCTAAAACCCTCTTGGTTCTGTGTCCTCCCACCCCCAGTCTTGGGTGGCCTCCGTGCCAGAGGCCCAGCAGCTGGGACAGACCTGGCCAGCTCCCTGCCCTCCTCTGGAGACCACTGCAGGGACAGACAGTCATTTGCAGTGTGTGGATTGCCAGAGTCCAGGCACATTCCCGATGAAATTGGCCAATTTAAGGTACAAATGAAGAGACAAATGAGATGGAAATTGCCCTGAACAAGCCTGCTCCTCATCAGTAGGTATCGGGCCCGACACACTGGGCTGTGTAACCTATGTCGGCCTCGTCCTGCAGCTGCAGTGGGAAGCTTTCCTGGCGGTGGGAAACATCCTCTCCTTCCCACGCAGTCGGGCAGAGGGCAGCCCAGGAGGTCCGAGGGGAAGCTAGAGGCTGTGTGTGTGTGTGAAGGGGGAGTGAGCAGAATACACTGGGCTGGTATCAGAGAAACAGGCAGCACAGAAAGAGGATTCTGTCATCTCAGAAAGAAAAAGTACAAAAATATACAATGTTCATCTACCAAGAGGCCCCATACTCCATGTTCAAACTGTAAAGATCAATAGGATCTTAGGATCTTAGGTGCTCTCAGCCCTGGGGAGAAAAGAGAGAAAGTACTGATGGTGATGATGTCAGGGACAACAAGAAGACGCAGGCGGTGTATCTGTAATGGAGAAGGAGCCCTGGGAGGACCAGACAGGGAGGCAGGAGAATTGGGGATCAGCGTGTACAAGGAAGTCGGGAGCAGGGCCCAGCGGGCGGCCAGGGCCATCAAAAGGAGAGGGCTAGACTTCCTTGGTAGAAATGGGAGGAGACGCCCTGCTGTCCAACTACAACCAGAGAAGACAGCTGAGAGGCCCCCGGGAAAGGCCCAGCGGTGCCCTCCAGGCCTGAGCATCTCTGGGACCGGTCAAGAGTGGGGCTGGCGGGGAGTGAGCTCACACAGAAAAGGGGACCAATAAGGAAAATATGTCATAACTTCTCCAAAGTTATGTTAAGGGGGCCAAAGACCCAGGAGCTCCTTATCCTGGATCCTTATCACATCCATCTTCTTTCTTAAAAGCGTCGTTAAGAGACAGAACACAAATGTGTTTTTGTATAGACAAAGCTAAATGCCATTTTGGTAATAATAATAGCAGATCCTTATAAAGCACTTATGATGAGCCAGGCTGTTCTAAGCACTTCACACTTATTAATTCATTTGCATAATAAGTACGGGGGCTGCAGTGTCTTTGGCACTATTCCCCACATCCTGAAAGTTGATCAAGAACTGTGGGCCCCCAGAAGAGCTGTGAGCGCTCACTCCCCTCCTGCAGCGACCATGAGGCCGAAGTCCGGGGAAGCGGCAGCCCCAGGCACTCGGATGATCCCAGATCTCGATCGCTCCTCTCCTCTTTACCAGCCAAGCCCAACTCGAGGTGCTCAGGCCAGGAGCAGACCCTGGAGATACCCTGAGGAGTGGCTGGTCCGCTCCGGAGTGTGGTCCTCTCTCCGAGGACTGCTCCCTCCCCATTGTCAGAGCCAGAATCCGCATGTCTCGCACCACTGTGGATGTTGCTGAGCCTGATTGCCACCAGGGAAACAGTTTCCATAGTAACAAAGGTACAGTAGCCCTTCTTGACATTCTCAAGGGATATATCATCGCCCTTCATGACTCCGTGGGTTAGAGACTACCATATAATTTCCCCCATAAAATGCAGTAACGTGTGACCAAGCAGTGTAATGAGGGTGGCCAGCGAGGGCGCAGTCCCCTCACTCTCAGCTAGCCAGGAGGCTTCCTTGCGTCCTCCCAGCACTGATAAGCAGTATACACTGTTATGTCAGCTCATGGTGGGTCACCGCTGCAGAAGCTGCATTAAGACAAATCTGAGCAGGCCAGTGTCTGCTGAATGACAAGAACCAGAAGGGACCTGTCATCACCCATGGTAGACTAAACACATCCATGTGACTCTGCTCCTCCCCAGACCCATGCTAACATAGAGTAAAAGGGTGGAAAAGATCAAGCCTGCCAGGCAAGGGAGTAAAGATCGAAATGAACAAGCAGTGTCTATCAGTTTGGAAGTAGAGAAGCTCACTGACTGGTACTGAAGAACCTAGAAAGACCCACAAAGACAGCGGCCCAGGACACATGGGCAGATTCCTGCCACAGACCCACAGAAAGACTGAAAAATTGTTGGTCCCTGAAAAAAGGTCTGGAGCAGCGCTCAGAGCAGGGGAGTGGGTAGAGAGCTATACCGGATCACTTCCTCACCTTCCTCACGACTGCCTCCGCTTTACCCCAAAGCATCCCACAGAAAACTTCCCAAAGGAGAGAGGCGAGAGAGGGGCCGACCTGGGGAAATGGTTTTTCCCCAGAGTGAAAATGAGGAAGAATGAGAAGATGGCAGAAGAGATGGGCGTGGTGGCGTATGCCGCAATCCCAGCACTGAGGAGGCTGAGGCAGGAGAACCACCTCAAGTTCAAGGTCAGCCTGGGCTACATACTGAGTTCAAGGACAGCCTCGACTGTGTAGTGAGACTCTGTCTCAAAAATTTTTTAAAAATTAAAACAGGAGGATTTGCTGAGAGTTTACAAGCCGAATGAGGAACACTTTGCCCCTTTGCCCCCTTTCCTCCTTTGACTCCAGAAATGCAGGTGGCTGGACACATGGCGACTCCAACTGGTGAGACCCACCGCTCCCCAAGCTCTCCCAGGAGTGCAGGACTTCCAGTGCCTCCCTGTGAATCGGACCCCTTAGCCGAGAATTAAGAGATTTTGAAAGGAAGCGTCTACTCTAAAACAGCCTAAGCCAAAATAAACATAAAACAATGTGAAGAAAGCGAATACTATACAGGGAGGAAACCCAGAACTGCAAATACTACCGCCACCATCCCAGAGCTCCTCCGAGAGCTGAAAGAGGATATTATGCCCACAAAACAAGAGCACAGGATCTTTTAAATGATATATAATCCATGCACCATGAAACCGGCTTTTCAAAGAGTACAATGTGATGGTTTTTCACAATCTAATTCTCGAACATCTTCATTGTCCCAGGCCTTCAACCAATGCACCTCTAATCCACTTCCTGTCTCTGCGCATGGCCTCTCTGACACTCATATAAAAGGAATCACCTTCTGTATCTGGCCTCTTTCATTTAGCAGAATGTTTTTCAGGCTCGTCCATGTCATAGCAAGTGACATGACTTCATCCCTTCTTGTGGCTGGATAATAATATTTCCCTGAATGGATAGACTGTTTTTAAACCCATTTATCAGTAGATGAACACATTTGGATGATTATTGCTTTTTAAAGAGGCTTAAGAAGAGTGAACTCTGGAAATGTAAGATACGTCTTGTTTCCTTAAAGGAAGATTACGTTCAGATGGTAAGTGTCCGCCCCCAGCACAATGGACAGAAAGTTCCCAGGAAAATGGCGGCAGCACCGCAGAGGGATCCCACCGTGCTGCTTAGACGCCATCTCCCCCCACGGCAAGGTGCCCCGTCCCTCGTCTCACATCTGTTAGTGTCTGTCTGTCTGTCCTGCTCAGTTGAGAGCTTCCTCAGGACACGGGCCCTGACTCACCTTGTGTATCTATCCCGAGGCCAGCAGAGAGCAGGCGAGCGTTCAGTGCTGGAGCAAATGTACAGAGAGAAAAGAAGGTGGAAAAAAGAAAGTAAGAGGAGGAAACCGAAGTGTGGCCCAAGGGATGTGCTGCCTGCTGGTGGCACACAGCCTTGGGGGCAGGGTGCAGAGTTTCAAGTCCCAGCGTTAGTCGAGCACAGGGATCTCTTGGGTCTTGGTTGCCACTTATAGAGGATAAAAGCATCGTGGGGCTTTGGGAGGACGCACGTGTTAATACACACAAAGCATAGTTCCTACTGGCATAGTTACTCCTGAGTGCTGGGTAGTCACTTCCGTGCCTGGAAGTCAGAGAAGTGTTGAGTGTTACGGTTGGGACCTAGAACGGATCCCACAGATGTCTCATGTGGAAGGCTCAGTTGCCAGCTTGGGGGGTTTGGGGAGTGAGCGCACCGTGGAGCCTCTCACTTCTTTTGTCCATGGATTGACCCGTGGTCGATGAGCTCCCAGCCCCCAGGGTGAGTTAGGAGACTGGGCCCACCTGCAGGAATGAAGCACTCACTGGGGTGGCTTCGAAGTATATCATTCCCCTTCTCCAACTCCCTCCCGTCAGCCTTCAGCTACCACACCCTTCCGTCATGATGGTCTCCCTTCCACCGGTTAAAAGCAATTTGGCCAGCGGCTCACGGACATTAACCTGGAAAACTGTGAGCCCAAATCAACCTTGCCTCCTTTGAGCTGTATTTGTATTTCTCAGTGTTTTGTCAAGAGGCAGAAAGCAGGAACCCAGGTGGTTTTAGCTTTCCTCAGGGCGCCCAGGCTGAGATCACAAAGCTGCTCTGGAAGCGGAAGATTCCTGGAACCCAGACCTTCGGAGTCCGGGAGGACCAGCCAGTGTGTACTTTATCTAACAATGAGGATCAGAAGCCCAGTGTCCCGTCCTGTGCCCTCACACAAGTTACTTTTCTGCTCTGAGCGCTATGACTTCCATCCTAGGAAGCCCTGCCCTTCTAAAGGGCAGCTCACCTTCTGGGTGTGGAAGTGACGTCAGGAGGTGGGGAGGACGCCCCACAGCAGCTCTCCCCATCTGCAGTGGCGGTCGTGACATGGACATGGACACGGGCAGGGTTGACCAGGGACAGCGAGGGGACCCCGCTGCCCGTCAGAATCTCCTGCGCAGAGCGAGCCCAGTCACAGCACTCTGCCACCAGCTCCAGTCCTGAGACAGGGCTGAGAGGTGCGGGACGCGCTCCATTGACTCCTGGGTGCACTTTGAGTTTGAGAATTGTATGTGGGGCTGGGCTGAGCATGGGCAGCGCAGTTCCGGTGCCTTCTCCGTGTAGAGTTGTTGATCTCTCCAACAACCACCCCCTGCCAAGCAGGTATTATTACTCTAATTGTATGGAAGGGAAAACTGAGACTCAAAGCAATTATCTTGCCGGACATCAAACAGATAATGAGACAGACAAAATTTTAACTCGGCCCCTCTTTGCTCTGCCCACAGCAGCTTCGTCTGTCTTCCTAGGCCCTGACAGCTGCTTCTGTGGACTCCAAGCAGATGGGAGGAGCTGGGTGGAGCCGGGAAAGAGGGTTAATGTAGAGGAGGAGGCCTGAGGCCCTGCTGCCCATCTCTGCCCCCTCTATCTGACTCGCCCTCCTGGCATTCTACAGGCACACAATCACTGTTTTGACAGGGCATGAAGTGTCCACAACCTCTGCCTTCCTTTCTTCTCAGCCTCCTATTGTCTCACTAATTAAAGACATCTTGAAAAATTCCCCCTGCTGTGTGCTGCTTGGCAGTGTGCCTACATCCTGCTGGGGAATGTGTATGGGCACCTGGTCCAGGGCACACAGAGACACCTGGGCACTGGCAGGGCCAGATGGGGAGAGGGCAGTGGCCTAGGGGTAGCGCAGGCCATGACACTGTTCCGACCACAGCTGGGAGGAGGGGGCTCCTTAGCTAGCCATGCTGTCCCCGTCAATCCTGTGCGCCTGCCTCAGAGCCTCGCCTGTGCCCCGTGCTGACCAACAGTCTGGGTCCCTAATTTAGCGGTTTTGAAGGGATGTAGGATTTCAGTCCTAAACCTGGGAACAGGGACAAAGTGGCCTCCTGGCTCTGCTTCTTCGTCATTTTAACCCAGTGCACAAGTGCCCCATCCGAGAGGCCACCGTGTCCAGACAGCACCGAGTCCCTCTGTCTTGTCACCCTCTCCTCGGTCACTTCTTTTACAACTGCTCTAACCGATCACCATCAGTATAGCGGCTGAAACACAAACTCGGTCTCACAGTTGACCCATCAGAAGCCCATCCAGGTGAATTTGGCTGCTTCCTCGAGGTTTTAAAAGGCAGGAGTCAAGGCGTCAGCCGGGCTGGCCCTCGGATGCCTCAGGGGAAATGCGCCTTGGCCTCATCCCTGCTGGTGGGATCCTGGGCCTGTGGTTTTGGGACAAGGTCCTGTTGTCATGTTTCCCTTGGCCCCTCGAGGCCTCTGTATGACCCTACACACAGCTTCCGGTTTCTTGACCAGCCAGAGGACTCATGGGAATAGAGTTGTTCCACCAGGTGAACTGAGACACACTCCAAACGTAAAGTCTGTAACCTTAACTACACCTTTAGGGTACTTTCACTAAGTAACACTCCAGGAATTTGTGGCTAGAGGTCTTCAGAGGCTCTGCCGACCACAGTTCTCCAAAGCCCTTTTCACCCTCTACCACTGTCTGACATCCATTTACTTCCCCTTACTGCAGCCATGTCAGGTCCTGA
Organism: Petromus typicus; assembly: GCA_004026965.1. Classification (NCBI taxonomy): domain Eukaryota; kingdom Metazoa; phylum Chordata; class Mammalia; order Rodentia; family Petromuridae; genus Petromus; species Petromus typicus. The sequence goes on from PVIR01008190.1 coordinate 33,497, forward strand.
GAGGATGGACTGTGTCTGTATTGTGTACTACAGTTGCCCCTTAAACAGTGCATGGCACACAGTAGGAGACTGATGTTTGATGAGTGAATGAATGTCACCGTGGCTTCTGTGCCTGGTGGCAATGGGATCTTATGGCAGATCTGAAGAGCTTCTGAGAGCCCATACCACCCCGTGTGCAGATGGCAGGCAATGTCCAGCAGGTCCGAACTCCCTTCCCTCCGGCCGAGTCTCTCTGCCATGTGGAAAGGACCACCAGGACCCCAGCTCCTGTCCGTCCTTGCCTGGGGAAGAAGGACGAAGTGATGGCTGGGTGGCTGCTCTAAGGGCGGTGATGAGGTGGAGCAGGGCCTGCCAGCCTCCACGGGGTTCAAAGCCAATCCACCTGGGACTTCAAACAATTAATTTTCCCAATCTGCAGACTGATCAGCTTCTGAGGAAAAACAATTAGCCCACTGCAAATTGTAATTGTCATCTCACTCCTGATTTTAATTTGGACTAATGAGGGCTAAGTGGTTCCGGCTCCCTCCTCCTCCCACTGCCCCAGGCCTGGAGCCCTCACCTGCCACAGACGTTTAACCCTCAGCTGCCCACTCTGTGACTGAGGCTGAGGATGTGCTGAGGGTGGCTGGGCCCTAGCAGGGGCAGCAGGAAGGGGAGAGGGAAGAGAGCGTCTCAGCCACAGGGGAACTGCCTGTTTACCAGGCTCAGAGGCAATCAACGTTTTATTGAACAGAATTGACTACCAGCTCGCTCCTTGTCACAGTCAGTTACCTCGAGCTGTGCGCCCTCTGGGGGTCCCACTGTAGGCGTGCCTGTCCGCCTCCTGGGCAGGGCGCCTCTACCAGCCTTGCTGTCTTGCACCGGGGAGCAGGGGCCTGCACCTGCAGCTGGGAGAGGAGGGCCCAGCCTGGGATCTATCCAGCACTAGGTGGTCTACAGGAACTCCTCCTAAACAAATTCGGGCCCAGAAAGAGAAGGACTTGGTCACGATCACAGGGCCAGGGCCTCCTGCGTTCTCCTTTCGGCTTCTTCTTCTTCTGTCTCTCTCTCCCTTTGTCTCTGTCTCTCTTCTCTCTCTCTTTGTTTTATTGGGGTTTAGAACATCTCTCTGCTCTTGCTACTGGTTTGTCCCCAGTATACCACCTGGGATATTCCCAGGGGCAGGAAGAGGGGAGAAAGCTTCCCAAGGAATGCCACTCGGTGCCTCCCTCCCACCACCATTCAGCCTCTTTTTCGGGTACCTGAAGCAATGCGTCTACACTTCCGCCCGTTCACTCATGTCTGCACTGCCGGTGCGCACTGAGGACCACAGTCTAGAGGTTTCCAGACGTGGAGCTGTTCACCCCACAGCCTGTGGCCCTCACAGGGCTGCTCTTCAGCAGGAGCCTTTCCTGCGGCCTCTAGGGCCAGGCTCCAGCTTCTGCCCCTTCCTGCACAGGGCCAAAAGCTAGCCTGCCTCTCTGAAGCACTGCTGCTGCCTGAGGCACTGTTTGGAATCAGTTTGAGCTTGATATTTTTCAGCCGTCATCTACAAATCTCTTGAGCTGGCTGCCTTCCTCCCGAAGCCAGGTTGGTAGTTAGGTTGGAGCCTCGACTTGATTGGCTTTAGGACCCACCCTGAGGACTGATGGAACATTTCTGGTTGTATCTGAGGGGCTTGAAAGTCTGGTCTCGGGGTCTGTGTCTGGCCACCTACCCCTCTATGCCTGGCACTATTCACCTGCTCTGCCTCTGGCGGCGTGAGCAGACATCTGCATCCCACCATGCCCTTTCACCGTGGTGCCCTGTCTTGCATCTGTCCGGAGAGGTTTCAGCATCCTGGTCTGCAGCAGGGTAGCAGAGGCAGCGTACCTGGTGGAAGGGCTCTGGTCTGGCCAGGAGCAGCCTGGGTATAGACTTGCTACCCATGGGGTAAACTTGAGCCCCGAGTCTCACTTCCTCCAAAGAGCAGGAAAGGTTGTGACCTACCATGAGGTCTCACATCCATGCAGGCCCGGGCCCTTTGAATTAAATACGAGGACAACTCACTGGAGGTGCTGGGGGGCAGGAAAGCACAGGGCCAGGGAGGTGGGGTTTCTCTGCTCTGGGGCCCTAGGACTGGAATTCACCCTGCAGGCTCCTTCCACCTCTGTACTGCAGGACTCGGCACTGTGGGAAGCTCGCTTCACAGGGGTATCTGTCCTTCCCCCCTCCCCTTCTCTCTGGCAGCAGAGGAGGTTCATGCCTCCTTTCCACCTTTTCTCCTTTTCAGTTCTTCACCCACCAACCTGGGACCCAACTAGTTCCTGCCTTGTTCTCCTCACCGCTCTGTCTTTAGCTAGGCTTGCATGCTAAGCATCCCCAAGTACGTGGTGGAGATGAGATACGAACCTTACATCTTTCTAATCCAGTTTATGCTGACGCTGTTCCATAGGAATATAATACAAGTCACACGAGTGATTTTAATATTTGAGTAGCCATATTAAAAAGAAACATTAACCCATACATCAAAAACATTATTTGAAAGTATAATCAGTGAGCTCACTGATCAAGGTTAGTCTTTTTTTCCATATTAAATCCTCCAAGCCTGGTGGGCATGACATGTACTGAGAGTCTCAGAGTGGATCTGCCTCCTCTCTGGGCGCTCCAAGGGTACCACCTGGGACAGCGTCTTTGTCCTGCTGCTGCTTTCTGCTGAGTCATAGGGTGACCCAGCGTACCAGTCGGAGCCCTTGCCGTCTCCAGTTACCTGCCTTCCTAGGTTCTGGGGATCCCACTTTGCCTTCCAGGCTCTTTGGGGATTGTGGTGTTTCCCTTACTCTCACCTGCCTTCCTGCCATCTCCTCAGGCCCGCTGCGCTCTCCCTCCTTAGCACTCTTGAAGAAAGCATGGTTGTCAGACAAGAAACTTTTAAATAGGTGAGACAAAGGTGACAAATGTTCCTCATTTACATTCAGGCTCTATCTGAGGTTTCTGGCCCTATTGAATGGCACCTCTATCAAAACATCTCATTTGGAAATGTCAGAGTGGCTTTTGATAAGTCATCTGTCACTCTGATGGCAGGTGACAGACGCGGGCAAACGCATGGTGGTATCTAATGTACTGTGGAACGCATCTTTTGCCATTGTGTAGTATTTTATTTACTCGACGTGGCATGAAATCTTCTCTTGAAGGAAAGAAGCTAACAATCCTGCCAGCCTGGCCTCCCAAGGCCTGCTGTCCCCTTTCCAGCTTTCCATGGCCCCTGGTTCCTCTCCTAGGGTCAGTCTTGGGGTCACAGCAGGTGCAGCCCCAGCCAGCCACCAGCTCTGGAAGGAGAAAGGTTCGGCGGCCTGGTGTGGAGCAGGGACCCTGGATCAGGTGCTGAGGGTGCCCACCTGGGTCCTGCCCGTGGGTTGTGGAAACAACTCACCTGTGCAAGGCAGAAACCCAGCCTCCTTCCCCTGACCTCTCTCCCCCGACCGCCCGGCGGTACTAACACAGGTGCCTGCAATTCCTATTTCCTCTTGCTCTTAACTGAAACAAGATTTTTTTTCAAGAAAGGAACTTTCACCAAAAGCTAAAGAAAAATAACACACATATCAAAAAGAAAAACACAAAATATAAAAACCCCAACACACTAAAAAGCAAAGCTACAAGTGCCAAATTTTTTCAGGTCATATATTTTTGCTCAAAATAAAAGCAGTCAAGTCCCTGATGATTTGGGCTGGGCTGATCCCAGCCCCTCCCTCCCTCCTTTCCTTTCTTCCTTCCTACCTTCCTTCATTCCTCTCCTCACCCCTGAGTCCTTGTCCCCCCTTCTTCTTCCCAGCCTCTCTCCACACCTAGAGGTAAGCAGCCGTGGTGGGATGGCTGTTCGCTGCAGGGCTCAGGGCTATCACTGAGTTAGGGGAAGGAGTCGCCTGTGAGTGAGCCCTTCCGGAGCTCCAAAAGTGGAGACCTACCAGCCAGGGTCGCCCTCACACCTGCACCTGAGAGCAACCAGAGGAAAACGAGCCTACACGCGGCTATGCTGTCCACTCCTCCCCGCAAGGGGCTCAGCCCATTCTCCACCCCTCCATTCTCTGGTGCCTGGGAGAGAAATGTGAATGTAAAACACACAGGTACAGCTGTGGCGCGCAAGCTTGGCCGGTCTCCTCCAGGGGCTGCGTTGTGGTATCTACGCTTCTAAAGAAAGAACCTTCGCTCCAGGACTGGACCGACCCCCTTCACTTTTAGCCCTGTGTTGCCTCTTGTGTGGCTCCTGGCCAGTTAGTTGCCTCACTTTCCTCGTCTGTACAATGACTGAAGAGTGCCAGTCTCCAGAGGAGACCTAACCCTGAGTCCTTCCCTCATCTCCCCCCTGTCCTCTCTGGCCCTGCGCCTCTGCCCCAGAGAGGACAAAAGCAGCATCCCGATGGCGGACACATCAGCCCATGGACAGTCACCCTCTCAAACACACAAGGCCCGGCTGCCCCTGTGCCCAGCTGCCACCTCTCCAAGACGCTCCTGTGAAGTGAGACCCCACTGCGTTGGTGGCGTACCACGCTACCCCAGCCCACACTGGAGGAGTCTGGGCCAGGCAGAGTGGCTGCCAGGGGAGGGGAGAGCCTGATGCCTGGGAAGCAGCCTGAGGCCCCGTGGCTCCTGCTAAACTAGGGCAGGTGCTGTGGGAGCTGGAGCCAGTGATGTCACAAAGGAGGGGACGAAGGAGCCAGCACTGGGAAGATAATGCAGAGCTCCCCAGCAGAGAGTGGAAGGACATTCCAGAAAAACAGGTTCAAAGACAGCAAAGCACAAAAGAACAGCCAGCTCTGAGAGAGCTGGAGTCCAGGGAAGAGAAGAAGAGGGAGCCAGCGGACTCTGGGAGCCAGAGATCTCTGATCACGGGGACCGAGGAAGTGGGGTGACCCTCTGAAGCAGATTGCAATTTGTAAGAGGGAGAAGGAGCTCCTAAGGGCAGTGGCAGGAAGGAGAAGGCCCATGGCCAGCCATGAGGTTGTAGAGTCTGGACAACGCTGCAGGAGGATGTGGCTTTGTCCACTGTGCTGTCTCAGGCAGCGCTTCTCCTGGGAATCCATCTCCCTGCTGCTGCCCTGTTGCAGTGGGCAGACAGATGTGCACTCACCCACACCTCCTGGAAAGGGAGCTGCTGTGTGGGTGCCAGATGCCCCCAGCATTATCGCCTCTCATCTTCCATATAACCCTCTTCTCCTTGTATGAGATGGAGCTGACATTCAAAGAGGTTAAGTAGCCTGGTGTTCAAGGTCACACAGCAAGGAAGAGGCCAGTGCAGGATTTGAACCCCAGCCATTCATATTCTAAAGGCTTTGTGCTTTCCACGATTCATGCAGAGCATTTGGTTTCCACCTTCCCGAAACTGATCTCCTTCCAGCTCCAGGGATTGTGGAAGAATTTATATGACACTGGTGCTGTTGCCATCATTAGAAGGCTGTCACCAGGGTGACAGGGAACAGTAGATATGAAGCTGCCACAGGGGGAAAAATGAGGCACAGGAAGGCGTTCCATCACTGCCTCAGATTAGAGGCGGCCAGTGCTCCGCCTGGCACAGGACTCCTTCTCATAATTCTGCTGCTGCCATGTCCCCAAACTGGTCCTCGCCCCCTCTTCAAGCAGATGGAAGCCAGGCCTCCAAATGCACCCGGAGGTCTGAGAGACAGAGTCATATTTCGTGACAAGAGATCAACCCAGCATTTTCATGACCCAGCAAGACTAAAGTGATGCTGAACTATGGAGAGCTGGAGACTCCACTGAGACACTAGTAAAGGCTGTGGGCGTCTCTGCAGAAGAGTGCACCTGGGCACACGCACATACATGCCTGCATACGATGACGGCCAGATTCCAGCCCTCTACAGTCCAACCAGGGACTCGGAAGGTTACTAGGCTTTCTCTGGAGCCTCAGGGGGGATAAGTTTATAACAAACCTGGTTTCTGACAGTGTCTCATGTCTGACCCCTTCCCTGTCCTAAAGCTCCTGGGGAAAGTACAGGAAACTCAGATTGGGTCATTATTTAAAAGAGGATATCTTCACCCATCCCCACCCCCATGGAGAGGCTGTCAGCTCTGGATGCAGTGAGAGCTTTGGATTATCTGTGTCTGGACTGCTCAGGGCCCTGTGTCTACCACAGTGTGGATGGCTGCCCCGGCCACTGGGGTCAGCTCTGTCTGCCCCTCAGGACACCGGCTCATGGACCCCTTGCCTGCCTCACCCTGCTCCAGATTCACCAGAAAACGCATCCCGGGAGAATCACCAGTGGCTGAAGGTGCTGAGTTCCTCCCCATTCTCCCCTCGGTGGCTACTGCTGCCTCCGGAAGTCCCTGGCCCTCCCTGCTGGGAGGCACATGTGCTTGTAATAGAGCTGCCTAATCACTTGTTTAAACCAGACATTTGGTGTGTAATGACTCCTGGCTGGGACCAGAGAAAGCCATCAGCTGTGCCCGGCAGGGACTCGCCTTCCGGACTGCGGTCCCACTGGCTCAGGAGCAGGGGACAATCCTGCATGCACAGAGCCAGCTCTGGCAGGAACAGAGAGGCTGGGCAGGGTGCTGCCGGGGCACTGTGCACAGAGCAGGCCCTTGCTCCCTTCCCTGACCCCCAGCAAGAAGGGTGGAATGGGCACCCAAGAAGTGGGTAACTCGGCTCACCCCCATTCTCCCAGTGGCCTCAGAGGGTAGCTTCTGGAACAGGTCAGGCCCATATGTGCCTGTACCAGTCTCCCAGCTGAAGGAGACAAAATCTGGCATCACCTCAGGCTTCCCAGCCCTGGGTACAGTTGGAAAGCCAGCAGATTTGCTTTGTGCCCAGAGTTTGGAGGTCTGGGGAGAAAGGCACTGGAGATCTATCAGCTGCAGCCATGTTAATTATTAGTATTTTTATCTTTATTGCAGGGGAGAATGGTCCCCCTGTTAGTTCCCTGGGAAGATGAGCTGGCGCCATCCAAACTCGCCCAGGAGAGCAAGCGCTGCACATACAGCCTCCCAGTGCACGCCCTCTGCAGGTCCACCTGCTCGGCCACCGTCTCCCCTACACACACGCACACGTGTGCACAGTGACACAAGCATGTTCACACACCATAGCATGAGGCCTAGCCACTGCAGCATTACAGAAGGCCCTGCTCCTGTGCCACCAAGAGAAAACTGTAGCTGAGCCCTGAGGAGAGAAGAAGGGAAGACCCCGCTTTGGTTGTTCTGGAGCTTTCTATTGACCAGCATCCTCATCCCTTAGGCCCTTGGTAGTGAAAAGGGTAATTCCAGCACTGCCCTTGAACTAAGGCTTTTACTTGTACCAGCTGTGCACCCCTGGATAAATTGCTTAACCTCTCTGAGTCCCTGTTTCCCTTGCAGTAAATATAACATGCTTCCTCTTAGGGCTATGGTGTAGATTCAAGTTTTTAAAACACTTTGTGAAAGGCCCAGCACACAGTATTCCTTCAATAAATGGTATCTATTTAAATTCAAGGCAGAGTCTTATCCCTGTTTTACAGAAGAGAAGAGAGATCAGTAAATGACAGAGCTGGGATGAGGACATCTGGATTTCCACCCAGACAGATCTCTTACTGACAAACATCTGTTTTCCTGGGAAACATGCCTGGTGGTGCTCTGGCCTGGGTGTCCCTCAGTTTACCTTTTGCTTTTCCCTGTCACCAGCTCTGTCCTCCCTGGCCTCCCCCGGAGAAGGGACTGCCGCCTGGGGACGTCTCAGAGGGCCACAAGGTGCCTGGAGCAGGGCTTTGATCTGTGCTGAGCCAATGAGGGTATGTGCAGAGGGAGGGGAGACAGGAGTCAGGGGTGACGGCCAGGACAGGGACGGCCCGAGTGGCCCAGACGGAGCTGCAGCTCTGAGGAGGAGCCCCGTGCAGTAAACCTGTTTCCTTCTTCCTGTGACACACTCTTAGTTTAGCGGCTAATGGTCCGAGTGTTTGTCCCCAACCCAAATCCACACGTTCAACCCTGATGTCCTGGGGCTGGTATTAGGAAGTGGGGCTTTGGGAAGTGATCAGCTCATGAAGGCAGCCTGCGTGGAGGGCCTTAGCTCCCTGACAGAGGCGGCCAGTTTGCCCTGTGGCATCACCATGGGAGGCCGCAGGGTAGCAGCCCTCTCTCTGTGGTCGGGAGGCCTCGCCAGGCCCCAAACCTGTGACACTCTGATCTCGGACTCCCAGCTCTAAAACTGTGAGAAGCAAGTCCTGTTGCATAAGTGTCTCAGTTTATGGTATTTTGCCATGACACTCCAAGTGAACTCAGATAGCAGCAAATTAAGCTCTGAAATAAAATATGTGATTGCAAGTGTAAGAATTATCTCAATTCTGTTGTTAATATATAATTACATAGTATACATACCTATGTGCATGTATCACATGTGTCTGTTCCTACATGCCTACATAATCTTATGTATTAAACGTATTGGCACTAACCCGTTACTGGTTATATGACTTTGAGTAAGGGGCTCAAACTTGTTTAACCTCAGTTTCCTATTTGCATGATGGGGATAATTAATAGAGTCATAAGAATATAAAAATATAATTAATGGCAAGTTCCCAGTGTAAAATAATCCCTTAAGGAAATTCACCAATTTGGCTGGGGATTTAGCTCATGGTACCACACTTACCTTGAAAGTACAAGGATCCAAGTTTAATCCCCAGTACCATGGGGGAAAAAAAAGAAGAAAAGGAAATTCACTAATTTGATTGTGGCTGTCGTAGCAGGACAAGGCACCTTTGTTGTTTGTATTTTAGAGCTGAGGAAAGTGATCCCAGGATGTTGTCCTGGGGTGCAGTATGGAAGGCAGGGCCTTGACTCCCCTCTGTGCTGCCCCGCAGGGGTGGGGGCCTCGGTGGGTATCTGGAGACTGAAAGGCATTGCCCCCTCATTCAGTGAGGCCCTGGCACTGGGACACAGGGTTCTGGGCTCTGCTGCTCAAGCCAGGCCCATCACCTAGGGAGGCAGGAGAACCTCATGGCCCACCAGAGCCCTGGAGGCAGGGGACCTGTGGTGCACGGCCCTGTGCTTGGTCACACAGAGGGCCCCCCACCCAGGGCAGGAGCTGAGGCTGCCTGGCCAGGAGGGCCCTGCTTCACAGGACGCAGGTAAGGAGTCGTGCGTCCAATGGTCCCCACCTGGTCTCCTGACAAATCTGAGCTGCTTCTCTGCTACATACACTGACAAGACTCTGGGCGCGTTCGATAACTCTATCTGCCTCGGCTTCCTTATCTGCAAAGTGGGAATGTTACCAACAGGAGGGTGTGGGGTGAGTGCTGGGTTTGGAGCTGCCAGGAAGCATCCTGCTGTGAACGCTGAGGCTGGGCAGACGCTGGCCCTGCAGACAAGTGCCCACAGCCTCCGTCAGCATGGCGGAGGGGAAGAAAGTCTCAGACTGCTGGCTTGGGCCTCAGACTGAGGAGGCAGCATCACAGTTGGGGTTTCCTGTGCCCTAGCTGTAGTGAAGGACACCAGAAAAAGCAAGAAAGGGAAAAGAAAGGCCCCGCAAATTCTCCTCCGTCTTCTCCCAGCTCCACAGCTCCAGGGGGAACTGAGCTGCATAATACAGTGGGATTTAATAAAATGCCTTAACTCACGAAGTTTGTCTGCTGCCAGCTCCTTAATTAAATTGCCTAATGCTGCTCTGCGATGGCAGCACAAACCCCTGTGTTTAAAGAAAGTGGTGTTGCCATGGCGCTCCCGCCAGGGTGAGGGCCAGGAGGAGCATACAGATGAGGCTCAGTCCTCCTGGCAGCCTCTCCCCTGCATCCCCGCAGCCACACATTGCAACCGCCAGGCTCCAGTCTGCCCTCCCAGGGAAGGGTTTAATCCCTGCAGGGAATAATGAGCCGGGGCCATAGAGAAGGGAGGCCTGGGGGTGTGGGAAGAGAGCAGAGCTGGGGGCAGTAGGGTGGAGCGGTGTCTGGCACTACCTGACCATACAGGGCAGCCCTGAGGGGGCTGGGGCAACCACAGACGACCTCTGCTCCCTCCTCCTTCATCAGCCATCTCCTCCTCACCTGGTGTGCTGTGCAAACACTTCTCAGAAAGCTTGCAGAGCCCCTGGCTAGAGTCAGATTGGTCGAATGGGAAGCTGGGTTTGTTCTCTCCAGTGCGAGCTGGGGTGAGGCATCTCACTTGGTCATTCCTCGGCAGCTAGTGGTGCTCAGCCCTGGGTTTGCAGTAAAGCTGGCTGGGGATACTCTCCAGATATTATATTATACAAAATGCCTGACAGCTAAGCTGAAGGAACTTCACAGTGAACCCCCAGGTAGCCCCCACCTACAGCAGCACCTTTTTGCAAGACTCGCCTCACCACTGTCTCCACCTACCTGTTTCTTTATCCACTGAGCCATCTCACTTTGGATACCCTTGAAAATAAACTGCAGGCACCGGTACACTTCTCTCCAGATACTTCAGAATCAACAGCTGTAAGGTTCATGTTTTCTTTACAGTTTGTTTTTACTTTTGATGGAAAATTTATACACACGAAACCCTGGAAACTTTTCTTTTCTTTTCTTTTTTGGAGACAGGGTCTCACTTTGTAGTTCACGCTGGCCCTCAGCTCAGCCTCAAACTCACATCACAGCAATCCTCCTGCCTCTGCCTCTCGAGTGCTGGGATTACAGGTGTGAGCCACCACGCCTGGCACTGTGGTACATGGTACTGATTGCTGCTGGGGTGAGTCTCCATGCCCAGTATTGTTATGTGATCACCAGGAATCGAACCCGGGCCCTTGTGCTTGCAAGACAGGTGCCGGAACCACTGAGCTAACTCCCCAGCCCTGGAAACTTTTCTTTAATACCGTTGAATACCAGGCACAGAGCCTGGATCCCACCCCTCTGAGACTGACTTCACCGGTCTGGCGTGGGATGTTGGCATCGGTGCATTTTGGAAGATCTTCCTGGTTGCACGGTGCAGGCACCGCCAAGTCAGCCACAGAAGCGAGTGAGTCCTTGTCAATTTCTGACCCAGACACAGTGCCAGGCCCTTGCGGTCACGTCTAGACTCGTCCGGGTCATGCTGGTCACTATGCCCCGCCCTCAGGCGCAGTCTGTGCACCCCAAGCCACCACCTGGCATTTTGGGGAGTCGTGTCTCGGGCATGTTGGCCATGGCAGAATTCGCGTCTATCTCTGATTCTGGACACGTCGCAGACGCGAGACCACGGGTGTGCTTGCGATAGTCGCCTTCCCGGAGCGGATGGCGATCTAGGCCGAGCGTGGAGACGATGGTGTTTAGAGTGAGCCGTACGCACAAAGCGAGCGCAGGATGCTGCCGGTCACAGCCAGGGACACAGGGTGAGCAGTGCGGTCCTGCGACATCAACAGAGAGGGAGGGCTGACGCGATGGAGTGGCGGTAAATCTCACGTGGTGGTGACACGGAGAGAGTTTAGCGCCAACAGATGCTCGTTTGCCGCAGTGACAGCAGCGTCCTGCCCGGTCCCAGGACCTGAAGGTCGCCCCTTCCCTTGGCCACCGGAGGCCCCGGGGCTGCAAGATGCAGCCCCTTCAGAGCGGGTGGGTAACCCTGAGGACCCCACCCACCCCCACGCGGGCGCCGCGCTCCGCAGGCCTGTTCATGCGCAGACATGGGCTCTGGCGCTGTGTGCGGGTCATGAGGAGCGTTATTTAACATGAACGTGCAGGCGTGGGCGCCAGCGCCTCCAGGTCGATCCAGATTGTTTTTACCCTCTGCGTGGCTTTCTGTAAACTCTGGGCAGGATAAAGGCGCAGTGCTCTGGCTGCTCCTCACTTAATCCAGCAGCAGGGCCAGAGCCAAGGAGAGCCCCAGAAAAGCCCCGAGTGTCCCTGGCTCCCCAGCCCCCTCCGCTGGCCTTGCCTGGCAGCAGAGACAGGTTTAAGGTCAAGAATAAGGTCAGGGCTGGAACACACACATTTTCTCCCTCTGTCTCTCTGTCTCTATAGACAGACAGACGGATAGATGAATACATTCCCAGAAAATGATGCTGAAAAATACTTTTAAAAGAACGTTGTCCAACTTACTCATTACATGGATAAGAAAACCAGCATCAGGCAGTTAGCTCATAAATCCCTATTAAAAAATGCAGTGAGGACGCCTTTCTTGTGTATAGTCTCTCCAACACCAAGTGAAAACACACCGCGAGCCGACTGGATTTCACAATGGTCCCGCGAGCGACGCTTCGTGCTCACCTGACAGATGGCTCCCGAGTCTCCTCCCAGATTCCTCCCTGGAAGCCGCGAGCCTGAGCGTATTTACGCAGCACACGCCGCTTGTGGGGCTTGATTCACACTTGTATTTGCAGCTGATCTGTACATCTCAGCAAACAAGACAGACGGTGCTATTCTTTCCTTTATCATAATTAAGCTGATCGGCACAATTTAGATACACATAATGGTCACATTCCCCATATGGAATTTGCTCCCATACATGACGGATCTTGATTCTTACGTTTTTGCTGTTCCTTCCCCCTCCCTTCTATCCCATTGCCCCCTCTTCCTTACAAGAGTTTTGCTTCCGTTTTATCTTTCTTTTCTCATTTTTTCCCTTTTCCTTTCCTTCGCATCCCTTCCCTGTGCCCCTTCTCATTTGAACATTTTCATCCTGTATCAGAACGTCTGTTATACATTTTGGTCCTTATTTACACCTTCAGTTTCTCATACCAGAGAAGCAATGTGATATTTGCACATATGTCCAATTTATTTCACTTAAGAGTATTGTCTCTAGGTGCATCCGTTTAGTACCCGTCTCAAGTTTATTTTCCATTATGGCTGAATAGTACTCCACTGTATTAAAAAAAATCTTCTTTATTCATTCATTAATTGTTGGGCATGTGGGTTGTTTTCAAGATTTAGCTGTTCCAAACTGTGCCACCGTGAACATGAGTGTGCAGGTACCGCCATGGCACGATGCTTTCAATTCTTTTGGGAAGATACACAGGAGAGCAAGGCCTGGCTCTCCTCTAAAAATGCGCATTTGTGTCCCGAAAATTTAGGAACAAATTTCAGGAACAACCGACAGAGGTTTGAGTAGAAAAAGTTTCATTGGATAGAAAGAGAGGGAAAGAGAGAGAAAGGGCTTCTAAGAGCGACAGGAGGGGGAACCCGGAAAAGTGGGTAACCCAAGGACGTCTTTTCTTTTTTTTTTTTTTAGGTTTTTTTGAGACAGGGTCTCGCTTTGTAGTTCAGGCTGGCCCTGAGCTCCGCCTCAAACTCACATCACAGCAATCCTCCTGCCTCTGCCTCCCGAGTGCTGGGATGACAGGCATGAGCCACCACGCCAGGCGCTGTAACCACTGAGCTAACTCCCCGGCTTCCAAGGTCATCTTTTCTAAGGGATATTTAAAGGCTAAAGACCACTAGGTGGGGTGGGGTTAAAGTAGGAGCCGCCAATAAAATTCAGGGAGGTGGAATCTTGATCAAATGAAATCCAATAAGAATTTAAATCATACAGGGTTCCTCCCCCATCAGGAGGCTCTTCCAGATGGGCCAAATTCTTGGCCCTTTACCCCAGGGGTTTTAAATTACTACATTCTTGGGAGGAGATGGATCTAGACCCTGAATTCTCCATTTTCTCCAAGGGCCTGCCCTGTCTGCCTACTATTTTTACCTATAATAATACCAAGAAGGGAGATAGCTGGGTCAAATGGAACCTGTAGTCCTGGTTTTTTGAGGAGTCTCCACACTGAGTTCCACAGTGGTTGAAACAGTCCGCTCTTCCATCAATGGTGGGGAAGGGTTCCTTTACCCCCCACAGCCCCAGTAGCATTGTTATTGGTGATTTCTTGATAATAGCCATTCTTTCTGGAGTGAAATGGAATCTCAGTGCTGTTTTAATTTTCATCTCTCAAAAGGCCAGTAATGTTGAACTTTTTTCATATATTTATTTGCTGTTTGTATTTCTTCACTTCAGATGCCCATTTTTAGATGGAGTCTTTAAATTTGGGGGGGTGATTTTTTTTCAGTTCTTTATAAATACTAGATATCAGTCTTTTGTTTGAAAAAATATTTTTCCCATTGTCTCTTTACTCTAATGATTTCTTTTGCTGTGCAAAGCCTTTTTAATAAGATGAGATTCCAGTTGTTAATTCTTTGTGATATTTCTCGTAGAATCAGGGTTCATAAAGTCTCTGCCTACGCTTATGTCTTCAAGAGTTCTGTGCATTCTCTCTTCCAGCAGATTTAGTGTTTCTGTTTTAGTATTTAGGTCTTTGATCCATTTTGATTCCAGTTTAGCACATGGTGAGAGACATGTGTCTAATTTTAGTCTCCAGCATGTGGAAAGCCAGCTCTTCCAGCACTATTTATTAAAGAGGCTGTCTATCTTTAAGTGAAAGTGTTTGGCCCCTTTGTCAAAGATAAAGTGGCTGAGTGTGTTTGGAATTATTTCTGTATCTTCTGTTCTGTTCCACTGATCCTTCGGTCTGTTTAGTAGTCAGAGCTGTACGGTTTTTATCATAGCAGCTCTGTAGTATAATTTTAAGTCAGAGATTTTGATCCCTCCCTGCCTTGCCTTTGTTGCTATTCTAGGTCTCTTCTAGTTCCAAAAAATTTAGGAATGTTTTCTCTAGTGCTGTAAGGTAGGCTGTTGGTATTTTGATTGGATTACATTAAATCTGTATAACAACTTTTAGAATGTGGCCATTTTTACTCTATTGATTCTTGTACCCACAAACAATGTATATCTTTTCATTTTCTAATATCCTCTTCAATATCCTTTTTCAGAGTATCTGTAGTTTTCAATAGATCTTTTACTTCCTTTGTTTGTTAGATTGATTCCTAAGTATTTTCTTTTTTTTCAATGTTACTGTGAAAAGTGTGGCTCCCCTAATTTCTCTCTCAGTAAGTTTGTTATTTGTGTACAAGAATCCTATTGATTTTTGAATGTTGATTTTGTAGCCAGCCAGAGGACCAAATAATATAAAAGACTTTTTTTTTTTTGAGACAGGGTCTCGATTTGAAGTTCAGACTGGCCCGGAACTCACTATAGCCCAGACCAACCTCAAACTTACAGCAGTCCTCTTGCTTCTGCCTCTCAAGTGCTATGCTTACAGGCCCATGCCCAGCATTGTGGTATGTGGTTATCGAATGCTATACTTACAGGTATGCCTGGCACTGTGATACGTGGTTACTGGGGATTGAACTCAGGAGCTTGCACTTGCCAGACAGATGCCAGAACTACTGAGCTCAATCCTCGGCCATCTAGAAGTCTTTTGATGGGGTTTTTGGAGTCGTCTGTGAAGAGCATTATGTCTTCTGCAAATAAGGATAATTTAACTTCTTCCTTTCCTACCTTTATTCTTTTTATTTCTTTCTCTTATCTAATTACTTTGGCTAGTACTTCCAGAACTATATTGAATAGAAGTAGTCATAGTGGGCATCCTGTCTTGTTCCTAATTTTAAAGTGAAAGCTGTCAGTTTTTGATCAGTTATGATGTTGACTATTGGTTAGTCATCGATGGCTTTCATCAAATTAAGCTAAACATCATCTATTCCCATTTTCTGTAGTTTTTTTTTTTTTTTTCAATCATGAATGGGTGTTCAGTTTCATCAAAGACCTTTTCTGCAGGTATTGAAATGATCATGTGATTTTTTTCCCTTGGCTCTGTTAATATGATGTATTATATTACATTTATTGATTTGCATGTGTTGAGCCGCCCCTGCCTCCCTGGGATGAATCCTACTTGGTCGTGATGTATATAGTTTTCTTAATGATTTGCTGCATTATGTTTGCTAGTATCTTACTGAGGATTTCTGATTCAACAAAGAAGCAGGAGTCAGTGCAAAGGACATAAAAGCCTGTTCACAAAAGTAATGACAGAAGACTTCCCGAGCATGGAAAAAGAATTTGACATATAGATAAGCAAGGCATATAGAATTTCAATCATCCATGACCAAGATAAATCTACACCGGGGAATATAATAATCAGCACTCCAGAAATTCAGCATAAGAACAGAATATTAAGAGCTGTCAGAGAAAAGAAACAAATCACTTCTAAAGGGAAGCCCATCAGAATCACAGCAAACTCCACACAAACCCTCAAGTCAAGAAGAGCTTGGTGGGAAATATTTCAAGTCCTGAAACCAAACAATCAACAACTCAGAATGATGTACCATGCAAAACTATCTTTCAAAATCAATGGAGAAGTAAGATACCTCTATGACAAAGAGTGACTGAAGAAATTCATGACAACCAAGCCAGATCTACAAAATATTCTGATGGATATTTTAAAAAGAGATAACAAAGACCATAAGTCCAAAAATAGCAATAGAAAGAACCCACAAGATGAGGCAAGCAAGTAAACAGAGGGAAAAAATCGAGAACCAACAACAAGAAAATAATATGATAAGGATAAGCCAAAATACATCAGTAAAAACCATCAATGTAAATTATCTCAATTCACCAATCCAGATAAACAAATTGACAGAATGGATCAAGAAACAAAATCCAACAATTTCTGCATAAAGGAAACATATTTAACTCCAAAGGAAATTGATAGTCAAAGAATTGAAAGTCAAAGAATGGGAAACAATACTCCACATGACAGGTACCTGGAAAAAAAGCAAGTTTAGCTACTCTATTTGCAGACCCAGTGAACTTCAAGCAAAGACTAATTAAAAAAGACAAAGAAGGTCACTACATACTTGCTAAGGGAAAATTTCAAGAAGAGGTAAGAGTAAGAAATCTAAATGCACCCACCTTATAAAACAAATATTAATGGACATGAAAAATCAAATAAGCACTAACACAATTGTAATGGGGGACCTCAGTACACTACTTTCCCAAGCAGACAGATCATCTAGACAAAAACTTAGCAAAGAAATGTTAGAACTGAACCAAACCTGTGAACAAATGGACTTAGTAGATGTCTATAGAG
Organism: Petromus typicus; assembly: GCA_004026965.1. Lineage (NCBI taxonomy): Eukaryota > Metazoa > Chordata > Mammalia > Rodentia > Petromuridae > Petromus > Petromus typicus. The sequence goes on from PVIR01008190.1 coordinate 50,313, forward strand.
TATTCCATCCCACAACATCAGAATACACATTCTTCTCATCTTCACATGGGACGTTTTCCAAAATATGCTACATGCTCACTCATAGAACATGCTTCAGTAAAGGCAAAGGAATTGAAATTATTCCATGGATATTATCAGATCATAGTGCAATGAAATTGAAAATCAATGGCCAAAGAAACCACAGGAACTTCATAAACACATGGAAAGTAAATAACACTCACCTGAACCATCAATAGTTCACAGATGAAATTAAAGAAGAAATTAGACAGCTTGTACAATTAAGTGATAATTTCAATATAGTGTATCAGAATTTAGAGACACAATGAAAGCAGTCCTAAAACTGACATTTTAGGGGTGAACTCTCACATCAGGAAAACAGAGCAAGTTCCCATAAATAACCTGATTTTGAACTTGTAGAAAAAGAAGAACAAGTCAAGTCCACAGCTCCTATGAGGGGGGAAATTATAGAGATTAAAGCAGAAATTAATGCAACTGAGACTAAGAAAACAATTCAAAGAACCAGTGAATAGAGGAATTGATTCTGGCCAGGCGTGGTGACTCACGCCTGTCATCCCAACACTCGGGAGGCAGAAGCAGGAAGTTGGCTGTGAGTTTGAGGCTGGTCTGAGCTACATAGTGAGTTCAGGGCCAGCCTGATTACAAAGCGAGACCCTGTCTCAAAAAAAAAAAAAAAATGAAGAGTTAGTTCTTTGAAAGATTAAATAAAATTGATAATCCCTTATCCAACCTAATCAAAAGAAGAAATGAAGAGGCTGGAGATTTGGCTCAGTGGTTCTAGCACCTGTCTTGCAAGCACAAGGACCGGGTTCAGTCCCAGGTAACAACTTATAATACTGGGCATGGAGACTCAAGCCCAGCAGCAATCAGTACCACATACCACAGTGCCAGGCGTGGTGGCTCACGCCTGTAATCCCAGCACTCGGGAGGCAGAGGCAGGAGGATTGCTGTGATGTGAATTTGAAGCTGAGCTCAGGGCCAGCCTGAACTACAAAGCGAGACCCTGTCTAAAAAAAAAAAAAAAAAAAATGAAGAAGAAGGAGGAATGAAAAGGGTGAAATCACAACAGATCCTGCAGAAATCCAGAAAATCATCACTATTTATTTCAGGAAACATTTTCTAATAAGATGGAAAACAGAAGAAATGGACAGGTACCTAGATATATATATGAATTACCAAAGCTGAATCAAGAAGATACAAAAATCCTAAATAACCTGATGACAGCCAGTGAAATTAAAGAGTTAATTTAAAACCTACCAACGAAGAGAAGCCCAGGGCCCGATGGATCCCCTGCTGAATTCTACAGGAACTTTAGAGAAGATCTAATGTCGCTGCTCCTTAAACTCTAATGAAACTGAAAGGGAAGCAACACTCTCAAAGTCATTCATAGAAGCAAGTATTACCTTGCTACCAAAACCAGGGAGGGATCCAACCAAAAAGGGTTTTGGTCTTATCCCCATTTTTCAGAGGCGAAGATGAAGCATAAACCCAGTGATGGCACATTGACAAGTGGTGGAGTCAGAACTAGAACCCAGAGTCCCTCTGTGAGCTTCCTAAGGCCTCCCAGTTCTGGAGACTGAAAGTCCAAACTCAGAGTGCCAGCGACACTGTCCTCCCTTTGAAAGACGTGAAGAGACCCATCCCTGGTCTCTGCAGGCTTCTTTCTGGTGAGGGTCGGCAGCAGGTGACATGGCAGCGGGTGACACATCTCTCCTCACAGCCACATTTTGGCCCAGGCTCTGCTGCACTGGGCTTTTCCTGAGTGCCTATCTTCAGGTGGCGTTGTCCTCTTCTTACCAGGACACTAGCCGTGCTGTGCTAGGTTCTCTCTAGCACCTCATCTTCACTCAATTACCTCTCTAAGACCTTGTCTACAAATAAGACCATAGTCACTGGCCCCTAGGTTAGGACTTCAATACCACACTTCTGCCCAGGAAGTGGAGGGCACAATTCAACCCTTAGCAGCCCCAGACTCCAAGCCAGTGGGACTCCACCATGTGCGGTGCATGTACCATGCTCCATTCCACCCGTTTCCTCCTGTTTCCTGTCACCAAGGAGAGGGAGCTCACCCTCCTGCAGTGCAGCACGCGGAGCAGCTGGGACACTTTCATTTTCTGCTCTTCTCAAATTATTACAAGCTACTAAAGTGGAATCATGAAATATAGGTGGGCTTTCTGTCTTTTTTATTCCCAGACAGTAAAAATCATTAAAGCTTGCTCTTAATTAGTTTAATTTTGAAGCTTCTAAATATTGATTTAACCTACACTCCTTTGTACTTGCTGCAGTCACTGAATTATGCCGGTTATTGATCGAAGATGGAAGCATTTCCTTCTGCTAGGCTCAGGGTTCTGAGTGCAGCGGGCTCTCCAGTGAGTGTGCTAGATCAGAAGCCATGGGCAGGAGTGGACAGGAGGGAGCCCATGCTGGCCTGGAGGGCCTCCTTCCCTCGAGGAAAGGCTACTGACCCCAGGCCAGGGCCTGTTTCTTTCTCTTGGCATGGCCCAGGTCCAAGGGAGGTGAGTAAGGAGTCAACTGGAAGTCTCCCCATTCCGTTCCGGGCTTGAGGGAGGAGGAGCCAGGTGCTAGGAGCTGGAGGAGGCGAAGAGTTGGGTTGTAGAGCCAAGGCTTTGGCACTAGCCCATGTCTCTGCTAGACCTGATGAATGTCATCAGCCGGGTCCCTATTCTCCCCCATCTGTGAAGAGGATGGACTTTGTCAACCCCACATCACAGTGTTGTTTTATACAGTGCAGTCACCTAACAGGAAGCCTGGCTCCCAGTCAGACTCTGTCCCTGGCTGCAGTTACTGTCTTTGCCCTTTGCTGGGACACACGCCTGGACTGGAAGTGCCCTGGGTTTTCTGCATTGTACTTGTTTGCTCTGTGCTCTTGGGGAAAAAAAATCACAATATTTTTTCTATTAAGATAGGGATATCAGCATCTCTGGGAATAAAATTTGTCTTATTTCCCCTGCTATTAGAGAATTCCATAGACTAGGTAGTTTATAAAGAACAGAAATTTATTTCTCAAGTTCTGGAGGCTGGAATGTCCAACATCAAGGGGACAGTGTTTGGGTTACTCTTTGCTCTCAGGATGGCACACAGACCGCTGCCTCGCCTGGAGGAGGGGAGCGCTATGTCCCAGTGGGGCAAAAGCAAAGGATACAAGGACTAGATCCCCTGCTCTGGGATTTTTTCACCACAGTATTAGTCCTTTCTGGGGCCTTCAGGACCTAAACACTTCTCCAGAGCCCCCATGTCCCAGCACTGTGACATTGGAAATTAAGTTCTGGGCTCTGCAGTCAGACCACAGTGACATGTCCCATGTGGTCCTAACAGGTTGTGATTGGTGGCCGTGGTATTTATGGCTACATGTGGCCCCTTTAGCTCCCTCCGCCCCGCAGTGTCGTGTCCAGACCTCTGGGAAGCTGCCACAGCCTCTCCAACATGTTGCTCATGCTCTCGGTCCACTTTCTCTTTGAAATTCACCTTCTACATTTTTAAGCCCCAGCCCTCTGTCCCAGCGCTTCTTTAAGTGTCCATTTCCCACCATCTGTGTCTTCCTGACCCATTCCAGGCAGCGCTTAGCTGTGTCACTGCTGCACACACCATCATACTCCCCGTTTTCAGTGCGCGGGTTCAGCAATTTCCAGCAGATTCCTCTCGGAGCAGGATCCTGCTCTCACCCCTAGGCTGCGCCCTGATGCCCTTACTGAGATGATTTCTATGCTCCAATAGGGTGTTTTGTTCCTACACACCCTGGCCTGTCCTCCTCGTAACTTGTTTCCCGGGCCCTCACACACAAAGCACCTAGCTCACTATCAGCGCTCCACTAACACTCAGGATAAAGTTTCCCTGTGGCTGGAGGAGGTGGGGCAGGGTCTGGCACTCTCCAGGAAGCTGGTCATATGTACATATGTTTTCAGTCACACACATCAGGTGTCGCTGCCCTTGGTCTGCAGAGCTGGCTCCAGCAGTCATCGGCTTGTCCAGCCCCCGGAGGCCCCACCCAGAATATACACCTCGGACAGTTCCCCCAGCTGCTGATGCTGGCAGGGACACAGCAGAGGGCCTGGGCAAGGGGGTGGCCAGGGCACCTCTGGAACTAGGGATGAGGGCTGACAAGCCAGTCCCAGTGCACAAGGGATGGAAGGAAAAGAAAAAAAGAGTGTGCATCCTCCCCAGCGGGCCTCAGCTGCAACCATTTATCTCGAGGCTGTCCGCGACATCTGACAGGGAGAAGGCACAGCTCGAGCAGGACCAAGGCTCCTTCCGCAGCGTGATTTATCCCCGAGCTTCATCTGGCAAACCTGCTGATGAAATGAGTCTCCTTTTCTCTCCGCCTCATCAATTTTCATTCTGATTCCATTTTCCTTTTCTGTTAGACAGAGTCCGGCCTTTCACTGCATTGAACTGGCCTCTCCCCCCCGCACGCTGCCTCCCTCTGCAGAGCTATGGGGTCCGCTCCCCCTGCACTGCAGCCCACCAGGGTCAGGCCCAGAATTCCTCTCAAGCTGCTGGAGTCCCCTGGGCACCTTCCTGTCTACCAGTGGCCAGGCTGCAAAGCCACCACCCGCCAGCCTCAGCAGCTACAGAGGATGAGCATGACAGGGCAGGGCGTCTCAGAGGGTACAGGAGGCAGCAAGGGACTGATTGTCGGGAGGGTGTTGGAGGTCAGGGAAGACTTCACAGAGGTGTACGTAAGCTCACACTGCCTAGGAATTCCCTGCTATGTAAGAGAGAGATGGGCTTCTGGGTGAGGACCTTGTGTGGGGAAGCATGGGAACAAGAAGGATCATTGCTTGTATTTTGAGTGTCCTCCCTCTTCCTCCACCCTAGCATTAGTTCCCAGGGGTCCACAGTGGCTAAGGGGCTAACTTGGCCTCTGGCTGCAGAGGAAGATTTTAAAGAATGCTACAGGGAGCTGGGTTGAATAGTGCTCACCTGTAATCCCAGAACACCAGGAGGCTGAGTCAGGAGGATCACAGTTTGGAGCCAAGCCGGGACAACCAAGGAATCACCCCAGAGGTCTGCCTGGTACCACACCCTGACCTAGGAAGGCAGGCTGGGGAAGCTGGTGGGTCAGAAACTAGTTATGGCTTGTGACAGGGCTTGTAACATCTTGGATGCCATCAAACCGAGTATTTGGAGCTCTGCCAGCAGCAGCCCTCTCAGCCCTGGCAGGAGTGCCAGCCACAGGGGAGTCACCTCAGCCTGGCACAGCTCCAGCAGGGCTGCCTCATGTCACTAGCGTAGCTCAGGGCACGGTCTTGGGACCCCGTCCCTTGCTCTCAGTGACACTGAAGAGGGCAGCTTCTGCTGGGAAGGGGTGTCAGGCTGTGGTACAAAGGCTGCCAGGAAGAGGTGGCCAGCTCACCCAGAAACTCAAGTGCTGCCCACGAAGAACAGGGGCCTCTGATGAGTGGAGGATGCATGAGGAGGAAAAGAAACTGCCAAGCACATGCTCTTGACAGACATGCTCGATTCCCCCCGTGAGGCAGGCCTCTCCCCGCTCACAGACGAGGAATTGGAGAGAGGGCACAAGACCCCCAGGCTGGCTGTCCACAGCTCTTGGGCTTTCACCCCTAGCTCATTTCCCAGAGGGGTGGGCAAGTCCACAAGATTCCTGAAGGGGAGTCTGAGGCAGCCCCGGAAGGGTCAAGGCCGCAGAGGATCCAGTCAAGTCCAGGAGTCAGAGCGAGGCGCTTTCCTCACCCCAGAGCCAGTGACCAGGATGGGCCAACAACCAGGGAGGGACCGGGGTGTGTGCCCAGGAAGACATGTCCTGGTACAGTGACAGTTTGCAGAGAGAGAGACAGGAGGGTCAGCCCACCTCCTCGGCTGTAGGTCCCCCAGGCCCCTGAGCTCTGACGACCTCCCCTTCTGGCCTTGCCTGTCCTTTCCCCTCTTCCTCTCTCCCCTTCTCCTGATGTTCCGTGAGCTCCTACTGTGCACCCACCTTCCGGAAGAGCTGGCAGCCAGAGGGCTCGAAGTCTGCAGGGACAGGCAGATATAAACACCAGGCCGTGATGGGGGAGTGTGGGCACAACAGGAGCTGTGGAGAGGGTGACAGAGTCAGAGGACGGGCAGAAGCCCTGGCAGTAAGGGCAGGTGGGCTCGGCCTGGAGCCGTTCTCTACACCAGGGGCTGGTGAGGCTTCCCACAGCCTGTGTGGTGCAGTGCAGTCAGGCAGAAACGACCAGCCGTGAGCTGCCTGCCAGCCCCGCAGCATAATGGGGAATAACGAGGTGGCTCCCTCCCAGGCTACTCTGGAAATTCCTGCCCAACTCCTGGCATCCACAGAGGAGGAAGCCTGGACAAGAGCCTTGGCCTGGCCTGGGGCTCCCCATCCTCCCCCTCGGTCCCCGGGAACTAGGTGAGCTCTGGCACAGGAACCTAGAAATAGCAGGACTGGTTAGGGAGTGTTGGGGTCCAGCCCAGGCACCCACGTGCTGGCTGAGGGCCTCGTCGAGTCCTGTGCTATCCCCGTCTGGAACACTCAAACCTCCACTGTCACTGGCAGGACGAACGAGGTGAATGGAGCGGTGAGTGAGAGGAACCCCAGTGTGCGGAAGCTCCCAGGAACACGGTGCTTTCCCGATAAGACTTTGCTCTATGTACTCAGCCCGGGCTCCTAGAGAGCTGAGAGTGTGTCACCAAAGAGACACTCAGAACTATGACGCATCAGCCTTTTTGGCTATAGCCCAGGAAAACCATGTCTCTGGCATCAGGCCTTTGTACACAATTATGTGTAGGGATGAAAAATAGAGACAGAAACTACTCAAAACAATTTTTTGAGCTCAGTGTGATGGTACCTATGTGCCTGGAATCACAGCGCCCTGGGAGGCTGAGGCAGGAGAATGGTGAGCTTGAGCCCAGCCTGGACAATTTAATGACTTAGGGAGACTCTCTTAAAATAGAAAGGGTGAGGATGTAGCTCTGTATACAGGCCCTGGGCTCAATCCTCAGTATCAGAAAAACAAAAAACTTAATCTGGCTACCTCCAATGTACTCTGACATCTTCCATTCTAGTTCATCTTTTTTTTTTTTTTTTTAGGTTTTTTGAAACAGGGTCTCGCTTTGTGGTTCAGGCTGGCCCTGAGCTCAGCCTCAAACTCACATCACAATCCTCCTGCCTCTGCCTCCCGAGTGCTGGGATTACAGGCGTGAGCCACCACACCCGGCACTGTGGTATGTGGTACTGGTTGCTGCTGGGCGTGAGTCTCCACGCCCAGTATTGTTAT
>PVIR01008191.1:5481-57780 GCA_004026965.1 Petromus typicus
CTTTTTGTGGTTCAGGCTGGCCCTGAGCTCAGCCTCCAACTCACATCACAATCCTCCTGCCTCTGCCTCCCGAGTGCTGGGATTACAGGCGTGAGCCACCACGCCCGGCACTGTGGTATGTGGTACTGGTTGCTGCTGGGTGTGGGTCTCCACGCCCAGTATTGTTATGTGGTTACCGGGGAATCGAACCCGGGCCCTTACGCTTGCAAGACAGGCGCCGGAACCACTGAGCCAACTCCCCGGCCCTCTCAGCTCACTTCTTAATAATACTATACTTTTTGCATATAACATTTGAATTAGTAACAAAGTTTCTCACATGGTATAATTTTGAACAATTTCTTCCTATTTCACAATATCTATATATAAAAATACAAGGAAGATATTTTTGATGTAGTGTTTATTTTCACCCTCGGTGCTAGATAATACATGTGTCACAAAATAGGAAAATGTGTCACAAAATAAGGAAATGTGTCACACAATAAGGAAATGATGGGGGAAGACTGAAAGCTAGCAGAAGCATCATTTTTGTCAAATAATGCATGGATATAACCAAAGCATAGCTGAAAACTTTAACTTTTATGTGGAACATGATCTTAAACGCTGGCAACAAAAATTACGTTGTTCTTCAGAGGAGCTCCAGTCTCCACCTTGACCTTGGACAGCGTCTCCCAGCTTCCTGCACAGACCCTTCAGCCTCTGATAGAGACTCGCAGGACACTACTCTGAGCTCCAGGCCTTCTTTTTGCAAAATAATACAGTCAGAGGCTAAGTTTGACCAGAATAACTTCAGGAACACACACTTATTTTCCTTTTTTTAATTTTTTTAAGGTTTTTTGAGACAGGGTTTCGCTTTGTAGTTCAGGCTGGCCCTGAGCTCAGCCTTGAACTCACATCATAGCAATCCTCCTGCCTCTGCCTCCCGAGTGCTGGGATTACAGGCGTGAGCCACCACGCCCAGCATTTTTTTTTTTTAAGGGAGTGTGATTTTGTTTTATATTTGTTGTTTTTTGAGATTCTTGCTAATATTATCGCATCTACTTCCATCTGTGCTACTTTTAGCTCATATCTTAGCTAGTCAGTTGGCTCTTGTGCTGAGCTGGTCGTGATGACCTTCTCTACTCACCCAGCCCCACTGGAGAGAAGTGCTCCCCCTAGAGGACAGCATCAGAAGCTTCCTACAGCGTCTTTAACTGGTCCAGGATACTGGTGGATATGCGCATGACAGTGGCAAAGCCACCTACTTACACCAGTCTGTCACAGAGGGCCCAATCTGCAGTAAGACAGTGCAGTAAAGTGAGGCTGGTCTTGGTGGGGACAGAAAAGGTCTCACTGCACAGACTAGGAGAAACATGTGACATATTGGGGAGTAGGAGCAATCTGGCCCCTCAACTGCTCTCTGTCAGGAGGCAGGATAATAACCAGATAATTCTGTGTCCTTGTGGAAGGAAGGAAGGGGCCTTGCCTTTAGCTTTCTTCTACTGGAATTTGTTCACCAAGTGGTCTCCTAATTACTAGTTACACGCTATGGATATTTTGTTGTTTGCAAGAGCTGAACGAACATGGCTCTTGTAGTCACTGGATAGGAATCTTTCCCTATTATGGATTTAGTAGCTTGGGTTATAAATCAGTCCTTTGTGAGCTTAGTTAACATAACTCGGCCTGCATAACCCTGCTGAATTGCAGCACCCCAAGGAAGCCCTGTTCTCTGGCTCCCTCCCCTACCCCAGGAGTCAGGGTTTGGGGATGTGGCATAGCTGTGCCATGGCCGCATGTTCTGTGACAGCACACATTTTAAAACAAACTTGAGAATATTAATTTTAAAATGATATTTTGATGGAAAATTTTTGCCTGTGATCCAAAGTCTTTAGCACTTTTCCTTATAATTTTTCAAGATGTAAAAATTGAGTTGAATAATTCTGTGGTGTTTCCATAAAATTCATGCCAAATAATTTTTTTTTCCATTCCTCAGGAAAATTCCCTGGCTTAGCAATATGGTAACTTCCTGGCAAGCCCTTGGCAATCTTGAACTCAGAGCATCTGAAATGTTTATTTCTTCAGGGAGAGAAGAATTGGCTCTCATAGACCCTTCTGTTGTGAAGAGAGAAAACAATTTCAGATAAAGTGATTGAAATTTTTTCTTTTGGTACTAGGACTTGAACTCAGAACCTCACACTTGCCTGGTAGGCATGTGCCACTGAGCTACATCCCTGGCCCCAAGTCACTGAAATGTTGACCATCCTAGTCTCCAGTGAGTTTCCAACATTTAGTGACAGTTGAATTTCACAATAAGATATGGACAGATATGAAACCAATAAAATTGCTTGTTCTGCCATTCTCTCCATCCATCTGTGTGTGGAGGGAGCTCTTATCCACACACGTGGAATCCTACCCAGGACTTGGGCTCCCTGACTATGGAGCCTTCCAGGCACTGCTGTGGGAGCCCCAGATGGCCTATGATATCCCACTTCCGGGAGCCTCTCTGCCTCACTTGATGCTTGTCAATCTCTTTCATCCTAACAGAATTTTACTAAAAACATGATATTATAAGAAAAATGCCCCCGGGACATTTTCTCCCCAAAGCTCACAGCATTTCCTCTCTTTGTTCTTTACAAAGCCCTGTGAGGTGTGTGGGAGGAGGATCTTATCTACGTGGTGTAATTCTTTAGGAGTTGTTCTGATCCTGCTTGTACCCAGATCTCACATGGAGGTTTGCATTTATTTCTTGAGCGAGCTAAAGGCATAGTGGGAGGACAACAGTAGACTTGAAAGATCTCTAGCTTTGCCTTTCAATACAAAATTGCTAAAAATGGAAAATTGAAAAATAGAGTTCTTCCATGTAAGTGCACAAGAGTACATCCACGGGACTCATGGGAGAACAGAAGTTCAGCTCCCTGATGTATGCATTCAAACATCACCAGCTTAATTGCAAGAAAGGACAAGAAACTGCAGCAGGAAGTACCTTTGGTGTGGTGGTGAGGGTCAGTCCTGAGGGACTTGGCTTGGGGACGGTCACAGTGTCCCTGAACAAGTCACCTGAGGTCTGACATTCAGGAACCGAGCATGGTTAGGAGTGGGCACTTCTGGCCTTCACTCTCACCCCAGTGGCAGTTCAGCAGTGGAATGTGAGAACTCCTGTCCAAGACCTCTTGGTTCTGTGCTAGGATCTCTCAAGGATTCTGTGGTAGCAATTTCAAGGCAACAAGACTGAGGACCGAAGCTACTTCAAAGGTGAGACTGCACATGTTCAACTGTTGTCCGGGACAGCCTCCCTCAACATCACCATGTTTGTAAGGCCAATCCCAATTGTCAGGAAAAAAAATCATTCTAATAAATAATCTGCTTGAGCCTCTCGTTTTGAAAGGTGACATGTGTTTTAGGGAACACAGGAGACAGAAGATACTGCAACTGCGTGAGATGTTTCTGAGGCTGCCATGTTCAGCTCCTCTGTTGTGATAATTGCTCAGCATAAGGTGGTTCCAGGACCTAGGGCAGGAGCATGATGGAGAGAAGGCACAAGCTCCAATTGGCATTCACAGCAGCCCTCTCAGTCTACAGGATCTGATGTTACAGAACCTGCCCGGACAGCACCAACAACAGCACGTGAGGCCCTCAGACAAGGCCATTTCCTGCTTTTGTTAATTAAAGTGATTTTCTTGCATTGATTTTATTATGGCAAAATTCTATTTGGGCAAGACACTACCATTGGGATAAATTTAATCAAACATATACTATTTCCTTCTCTCTCTAATGCTCAAAGGTTTCTTTAAATCTTACTTAAAGGTGATAAAACAGAAGGAAATGAGTACCTGTACCTGGTTTCTTAGGGAGACTGTAGAACTTGTCGCTGTCGGATGGTCTCCTCGCTGCCTTCTGTTGGAAAACTGTTAAAACAAATTTACAAAACCTCTTAGTTATGTGACATAAACATTTCCTGAAAGGCAAGCATATCATGAACATCTCCAGGAAGCTAGAACACAGCAAATCATTTTCCTTCGTAACAATCCTGAATTATTTCTGAGAGAAGGATGCTTGAATTTGTAATTTTCTCATTTGTACAGTTTATCAGTCATTTCAGAAAGCACTTCCTTCGGACAGCACCGTATGACCCAGATGAATGCCTCATTAGACTAGTTAAATCAAGATAGGGTTCCATTTTGATATCAGGTACCAAAAAAACCCTGCATTTTGTTAAAAGCCATAGATGTTAAAATCATAGAAAAAATTCCACTGGCACAGAAATTACTCAGACTGACATTCTGGTGATAAGCGAGGATAATGACTATTTCTTCTTAAACAGAAGAAAAGAGTGTTATATTTCACAGATGTAATAACGAAAATGCCATTTTGTTCTTGTATCATCCATCCAGGCCTCGGACCTATTAAAGCGGCTTACTTGAATTACTTCATTATCTGAAAAGTGCTTTGTTCTCATTTATTATTTCTCACACGAAATTCTGGGAGACAAGTCAGCATTACTCACCCCATCTTGCAGATGAAAGATCAAATTGATTGTTTAATATTCATGGTGCACCCACAAAGTTCTGGATAGAGTCTGGTATTTGCTAATGAAAAAGTCCAGACCCTTTACAACTTTACTTTGGAAAATGAGCATCCCACAGTTGCATTTATTTTTTATGGGCAGTCTGAATTATGGGTTTTGGGAACTGGAAGAGGCCTGGGAGATTTCGTCCAACCTCAGATGTTTATAGACGAAGGAGGGGAAAGTAACTCTCCTGTAAAAGGCTAAGTCATTTTGCTCTGATTCCAGGGCTGCTGCTGGGGTGGAAGCCGTTTAGACCTGCAAGTGTTAAGCTGCAGGCTGTGGCTGGGACCTCAGGGCTTGGCTACTTCCCTTTCTTGGAAACTAGTCCTCTGTAACTAGTTCTCTATAACTACTCTTTCTCTATAATTAGCCTTCTCTGTAACTAGCCCTCTCTGTCATCAGTCCTTCTTTGTAACAAGTGCCTTTCTGTCATTTGTTTCTTTCTGTGTGCAGTGTCCCTTTGTTAACTGGTCCCTCTCTGTAACTGGTTCCTCTTTATAACCGGGGAAGGAAGAAGACAGGCAGCAGGTTGAAAGGAACCTCAGAGCATTTCAGTATGGCTGATCCTTCTGTTAGCAGCTCTGCCGAAGTCCCTGTGGGAGGAAACTGAGGATGGATGGCATGGGTCATGGGACTGGGCAACGTGTCCCAGGGGTAATCACGCATGTCCATCTTGGGTTTCATGTCTTTTAAGCCAATCTAATATCAGGGTCATATCTGAGATTAACATAAAAAACATCTTTTGAAATTTCAAAAGCTCCCCAAATAAAATAAAATCATTGTTTATTAAGCATCTAATATGATAATTGCTTTTTTGAGAAAGGGCTTCTCTCTCTATTGCCCTTCTCCTGGGAGGCTAGTATTTTTCTAAAGTATGATGCATGTGAGAAAAGTCTCCAAGTGAAATAAGATTTCTGGCTGAAATTTAGTTTTCTTCAAGTTCTACGCTTACTTTTTTTTTTTTTTTTTGAGACAGGGTCTTGCTTTGTAGTTCAGGATGGCCTGAGCTCAGCTTTGAACTCACAGCAATCTTCCTTCCTCTGCCTCCCAAATGCTGGGATTACAGGTGTGAGCCACCACGCCTGGCATTGTTGTATGTGGTTACCAGGGATTGAACCTGGGTCCTTGAATTTGCAATCACTGAGCTAAATCCCTGGCCCTCTGTTTATGTTTTTGTGTTACATTTTTGTCCTGTGTCTTACATTTGTGTCTTATTGTTTTTGTTTTGTGTCTTACATTTTGTGTCTCACATTTGTGTCTTACATTTTTTCTTGAGATAATGTTTACTGAAGAATGGGAGTATACTTTGGGATATAAAATTTTTTTTCAGGTAGTGCTTCATTGTTTCTATTGGCTAGTTCTAAAAGTTTTGAGCAAGGATAATGCTTTTGTAGTTTTAGTGCCATGCAGCCCCTGTGTGTGCTTCATTTTTGCCACTATTAAGATATAACTGAGAATATCGAAAAGACTAAAGAACTGTCATCTGGCATTATTAATATGGGAAATGTCTTGAATCCGAAGACAAACTATTTGACTCAAAAGCGCATTTCTTGGTAAGCCGTAAGAATTCTGCTGAGGCTGAAAGCTACAGTATGTGTGGAAATGGAATTATTTTTCCAGCTTTTGGGGGGTGTTAATTTGCTATAAATCACTTTACACTCTATTTTATTGGAATTCTTTCTGGGGACAAGATGTACTCAGTCTGTGTCCAATACTGTGACTGTTAAACCAATGAACACCATCCTCAGTGATGACATAAGCAGTCACAAGATGCCCTCACTCATTCTTGAGCTCTTACCAGGGCTGAGTGGAGGGGTGGAGACCGGAGATTCTCATGGGAAGACAGGCCACGCATGTCCCTCCTGCAGATGCCCCCACGGTCTGTCCCGGCATCCCTGGCATTTCCTCAGCCTCCAGCAGCACCTGGTTCCTGCTCCTTTCCTCCACCTGCTGGGAAGCTCAGCTCCTTTCAATCTTTCCATCAGTCACTTATGGCCAAACACTGTCTTCTCAGCACTGCGAAGGCTGGGCTCTGCAGGTGATGCTGACACATGTCTGTCTCTCAACTACCCTGGGGGCTAAGGCAGGAGGACCCCGCATTCAAGGCCAGCCTGGGCAGTTTGGTGAGACTCCACTTCCAAATAAAAGGGGCTGTGAATGCAGCCTGGTGGTAGAGGACCCCTGAGTTCCATCCCCAGCAACACAAGCAACAGAACAAGACAGAACAAAACAAAGCAAAATGAAAAATCAGACAAAACAAAACAAACAGGAGGTATTTTTAAGATATGAGATAATTGGGAAAAAACTTGTTTCTTGCAAGAAGAGCTACAGCAATATGCATACTGAGGATCCATACTCTGTTAACTTTAGGTGAGTGAGAAATAGAAAATTCTAGAATCTGTTGTCCTTCCTTTTGTAGTTAATATTAAGTGAAATGCTTTCATTGCAACTACCAGCAAAACCTTCGTCCTAAAAGATGTATGGACTTCATGTACAATGCAGCTGTCTTACTCATGCTTAACCGGTATATCTAAGAGGGAAATCCATGACAGAGTGTAACATTGGATGTTGGGCCACTCAGATTTACAAACACATGAAGATATAAATGCGTATTTCTGTAAAGGAAGATTTGTGAGTAGACGGATGTCTGTTATCAACACATATGAAATGAAAAACACGTGCATCCCAGATGATGTCCAGGTGGGCATCACAGAGGGCACAGCATCTTGGCTCAGGCACATATGGATGATGTGGTGAAGGGATTTCACTTCCTGACTTTTATTTTCCTGCTAGAAAAGCCAGAGCTTCGAAGTGATGTTGTCGATGGTCGTCTTCCCTTTCTGAGATGTGACCTTTCCTTATTTCCCAAGTCAAGCTGGGAACAGCTAACAGCCCTGGCACTGACCCTGAAGTGGGCATGGGTTTAAGCAGAAAGCTGCATTTGGAGGAGGAGATCATTTGCAGTCTGGGGGTTTAGATAATTGAAAAGCTGGAATGATAGGTCATGGGCAAATGTGAATTTTAGTAATCTATTGGAAGAGTCCTGCTTCTGCACTTGAGTTTCTGGAGGACATTATTTTGACCACACGTCACTCCATCACTGTTCAGAGAGCGCCAGGTGGGCAGTTATGATGCATCATCTGTGATGATGCTCTGCCTTGAGATTTCAGTTTTTCTTGTTATCTAGAACTGGAATCCGGGAAGAATATGAATGAATGCATTTCTTGTTCCTGTTACAAAAAGTTCACAGAGAAAGAAAAAACAACTTTTGATATTTAAAAATAATTCCCACACAATATAGATGCAAATATCAGCAAAGTGGCTTCTGTAAAAGTTTCACTGCAGAGGAAGTGCCATTGAATGAGAAAAACTAGCGCAGTGTTTAATATTTAGACTGCCAGCAAAAGCAGAGCTGGAGTAAGGAAGGTGGAGGGGAGGCAGGGCCCTGGGAACCGCACCATCTGTCTGTCTGTCCCTCAAGGAATTCTGCACACAGGGTCAATCGCACCTGTTGCAGGTGGAAGACCCACCGCTGCCCCCTAAGAAGATCTGATGGTGTGCCTGGGGGTTATTCTGTCATTGGCTGTGGGACGGGAAGCCAGGCACTGGTCAGAAGTGAGGTGAGAGCTACCAGAGGAAAAGAATGCCTATCCTTGATGGCTGCTCTTGCAGCTAGAGATTTCACAGGAAATAAAGCACAAACATCCCGCTGTGCTCTGAGTATGCAGGGAAAAGCTCCTGGCCTGCTCCCTCTTGAATGTGTTGTGAGGTCACTCTCTGCACCTTGTGGTGTGCTGCATCCCCAGGGAGCACAGGAGCAGAGATCCAGCTCCCCATCATAGTGGAGCCCTTTGGGCGAGGGCCGCAGGTACCATCTGTAGGCACAGGACACAGGGGGAAAAGGACCAAGAAGAACAACACTCACTCCTGGGTCCCAGTAGCCCTGTTTACCTGCCTCACCTCTCAGTTGACAACACACTGATTGCAGAAGGGCAGAGTGAGGAGGAAGGAGGCCAAGTAAACAGTCTTTGTTCAGCCAGTAGGCTGGGGGAAGATGCACAATGGGTGGGAAACTCAGAGGAGAGATCTGGCCTCTACAGCTGTCTAGGAGAGATGGAGCCCTCTGGTCGGTTCAGACCATTCCTGGCATAGTGACCTCACAGGTTACAGATCTGAGCCAATCCATCAGCCACAAGCCACACTACTACACCAGGCACAGTCAAGGTGGTGTGGACACAGACAGTCATGTTGGGACATTACAAATGTCTTCCACCCAGAAACAGCTCCCTGTGAAGGAGCACATTCAGCATTTGTTCTCGCGAAGCTCTGGGGGATCACCAGCACACACGAAATCATGGAGTGGGTCATACCTCCTCTTGAAGCCAGCAGTGTGGGAGAGAAGAAAGCACATGTCGATCAGAAGAAAAATGCGATGGAAAAATCTATTCAAAGGTGACATCAAGAAATGCTTCAGTTTCCGGAAGAGAGAACCTGTATCTTCTCCCTAAACTACAGCAGAAACTTTGTCTGATAAATGTGTACCTGTGAACATTCTCCACCAAACAGGAAATGAGACTCTATTTTCTTTACTTCTAAGTATCTTAATTGTTGCTGAAGTTGAAAATAAACTTTTTATTTGCATATTTATTCTTTGGAATGTAAATAAGAATATTTCTATTCTGGAAATGTTTCTTAGCCATGAAGTTTGGGTACTGGGAAAGAAAGGTTTGTTTGTGGGAGCTCTGTGTATTTGATGATTCAAGGTCACTGAGAGGCTGTCGTCCCAGTGGGCAGCAGGTCCTGAGCACCTACTATTTGTACTCAGGAGGCTGGTTTGTAAATTGTAGGGTGGTCAGCAGTATCCCCAGTAGGGTGGTCAGCAGTATTCCCTGTCCCTATATACTTCATGTCCCTACTAAGCTAGCCCTGAAAAGTTAATGTCTTTGTCACCAAGGGTCCTGAGCAAAGCAAGTCACCACCACTTAAGAGCTACTACTGTTCAAGGTCAGTTGAATTGCTTATCAAAGGTGCATTTACTAGAGAGTTTAGGACTATCTTAACTAAGTCTGTATGTGCATGTGTGTATATGTGTGTGAGCCCAACATTCAGTCTTCTACTGAATGAAAATCCAAGTGCTTGATCAGGTCTGTACTCTCTTTCTCATTCTGTACCTGTCCAGCCATTCCACTTTGTACCCCAACTGGCTTCTTTCGTCTGTGTTAAGGAAATGAGTTCTTGGAAGAACTCAGGAGGCTGAGGAAGTTTATCACTGTCATATGGAAAACCAGACAGATGGTCAACAAGGCAGGCCTCCAGCCATGTTCAGAATCTGGGACCATGAAGCTGCTGTGAGAAGAGCCAGAAGGGCAATGCCAAGCACTAGGGTGCTACCCCAGCAGCGTGGCTTCCCTTGGGGCTGGTGGATCGCAGGTCAGGATGACCAGTCATTTGCAGAAAGGGAGAGGCAAAGCATTCTTGGGAGCAGCAGGGACAAGAAGCTCATGGACAGAATGATACATATGTCACTCTGTTCCCAAAGCACCCGTGACAGACACGGTGTCCTGAGCTACATGTTCTGGACAAGGTCACCCAGAGCCGTGGCACCTGTGGCTCTTGATCTAAGACCTACTCTAATGCACTTGACTATTTACAATGATGTGGATTAATTTTCCCAAGAGTTTCTACAAGGTTGTTATTTTATTTTTCATTTTGCATGGCAATTGTGTTGTATGAGTTCAGTTTCAAGTACAGATGAATTTTAAATGGAAATTTTTCTGAGAGCAACTGAGATGTACTTGACATTTTGGGGTACCACTAGTTGAGAAATTCTCCAAAAGGTCATATACAACTTTACAAAATGCAATTGCGTGGAAACAATTGAAAGTTGAAAGGGAAACTTTCTTCAATTACAGTCAGCCATATGGACACTGCAGGATTGTTCTATTAATCACAGAAGGAGAAATAGAAAATCACCCATTGATATTGAAAAATTTCTCTTTTAGGCATTCATCTTTTCATCTGATTTACAGGTATAGTTATACCATTAATCTATCTACACTAGGGCAAATGTGCATTTTCTTTCCTTGATTTGTCTAACATCAAGAATTTTGTAACTAAAGAAGACTGCAAATCCACATTAATTCTTCTGTGCTCTTAACTTCTAATGACCACAGTCTTCTTTTCATATAAGGAGAAAAGGTGGAAAGAATGTGATATTCCAAAACAGGCAGACTTTTAAAGGTTTTAAAGAGAAACAAGTTTTCCTTGTGGTTCTTAATGTAAGATTACACAACAGTGGGATTAAAAAAAAGTCAGAGATGAAGCAACAGGTGTTCAGAATTGCACGGTGGATGGTGGTGATGGAACAGCTCCTCTCTTACACGGTGCACTTGGTGACTGTAGTTAGAAAGTTTAGCTATATGTGGCCATTCCAGTTTTGTTCCACTTATTGTCACACTGTCCTTTCTGATTAGCAGTGCTCAGAACATTGGGTGTTCTGGCAAAAATTTAGGAAATAATAGACTGATGAACTCTTCAGATCCCCTGTGAGTGCACATGAAGTCTCTTACTCTAGCCAGAATGATGGCAATCTTGTCACTTACTGTCATTTGCTCTTCAAGTTAATATTCACAGTTTCTACCTTGAATTTAGCACTGAGGTTGGCTGCTGAGAAGAAACTGATGGAAGTAAAAACTGATGTGGTTGGTCTCTTTCTTCATAGATCTTTTTTTAAAAAAAATTAATTTTATTGGTACAATTTAAATTTACATAAGGATCACATTCACCAATGGGGATCTGTACCTGTGCATGGTATATCTTGACCCCCTTTTTCTCCCAATTCCTTCCCTTCCTCCCAACCTCCCTTATTTACAAAAGCTTTGTTTCTATTTTCCTTATTTTCACATTTTCCCTCCTCCCCTGCACAGTTGCTGTTTCTTTCTGATGTTTCTTCCTATTTCATATTATCTGTTGTATACTTGTGTCCTTATTTTCTCTTACAGCTTCTCACAACAGAGGGGCAATGCAGCACTAACATAAATGTGTCCCGGTTTATTTCACTTAAGAGTATAATCTCAAGTTGTGTCCATTCAGCTATACATGTCTCAAGTTTATCTTTCTTTATGGCTGAGTAGTACTCTACTATATAAAAAAGCTCACATCATTTTTTAAAAAATCAGTTCTTTTCTTGATGAGCATTTGGACTGTTTCCAAGATTTAGCTGTTACAGATTGTGTTGCTATGTCCTTCATGAGTTGCATGAGTTAACAGGAAGAAATAAATATGAATAGTGCAAAAAATAAATATATGAGAGAGAAATGTGTGATGGCGTGGGCATAAGCATCGGAAGCAGGGGAATCTGGGCCCTAATCTCTCCTCAACCTGCTGCTAGTTGTATTAGGGAAGACAGTGAGACTCACAGAGCAGGTTTGCTCTTATCTCCAAGAGGGACTTGGGTACCAGCCACAGAGGGCTGATGTAGGACCAGAATTCATCACCAACACTGCTGAATGGCTGTTACTATGAGTGACGAAGCCGACTTATCCTATCAGAGGAAGAGGACAGGATCTTTTTTCCCCTCTCTCTTTTCAGATCAGTGATGCATTTTCCTGATTTTTCACTGCACCAGAAGGCAAGAAACACAGAGATATGTTATCTACATTGGTTAGTATCTTTGTCCAGGAACTGAGAAAAAACAAAGTAGAACTGCTTTTCATTTCCACATGCTGAATATATACTACAGGCCAAGGATTGCATTGAGTACTGGTTAGTTTTGTCACTTCACAGACAAAGAGACTACTCAACTCTCTATGCAGAAGTCCAGTCTGTGTTTCTCAGGAAACACCAGCAGGATCTGAATGCAGGTCTCTCTGCAAAGCCCACCCTCCCCTCCCTTCTGCTGGGCTCCTGGCAGTGCTTCCTCTCCTTCCTCCAGTGGGGAATCAGAATTCTCCACCCTGGATTCTTCTTCTATCACCTGCTCCACATCCTTCTGCTCTGGCTCTGCCACATTCCAGATGTGCCAAATTCTGTTACCACTTCTGCGCTCTGGCAAAAATTGGGGCAAATGAATGTTCTCTTATAAAATGGGTGGTTTTCTGGGAAATGGTGGTAGTTCTTACAGGGCTGTCTAGGCTGGCTGGAGAGGATATGGTGAAGACTTTGGTAAGAATAGACCGAGGAGCATCTCTTTCTAGAGCCACACAGTGATCAGTGCTGTAAAAGACAGAGGCAGGATAGTCTAGGCCCAGGAGAGAGCAATGGAGAAAAAAACAGATGAGGGTTTCAGTGATACCATCTATAGTCCAGCTTTTGTTACAGATTTGGGAGGCAAGGAAACATTGTACTTGTCTAAATCTTCTTTTATTTTTAAAAAAACCCAGCTTTTTCTTGGCTGGGGAGTTAGCTCAGTGGTTTCGGTGCCTGTCTTGCAAGTGCAAGGGCCCGGGTTTGATCCCTGGTAACCACATACAGTACTGGGTGTGGAGACTCACCCCAGCAGCAATCAGCACCACATATCACAAGGCCGGGCACGGTGGCTCACGCCTGTAATCCCAGCACTCAGGAGGCAGAGGCAGGAGGATTGCTGTGATGTGAGTTTGAGGCTGAGCTCATGGCCAGCCTGAACTACAAAGTGAGACCCTGTCTCAAAAAACAAAACAAAACAAAACAACAACAACAACAACAACAACAACAAAACAGAACAAAAAACCCTTTTTCTTCCATTTTAATGAAATCCAGGACAACGTTTGATAGTAGGTTAGAAAAAGGATAAGCCGTAGAGAGTGAGAGACAGTTTGCAGTTCATGTTTATATTTTATCTTGATCCTTTTCTTTAGAAATGAATGTAAGCAAAACAGCACTGGCTCTTGTCTGTAAGTAAAGCAGACAGTGGTATCACCAATGGGTATCACCAAAAACATGGGCTAATCAGGAAAGAAAAACATCCTATCAGTGCTGAAGGTGCTAGGTGAGATAAATAATGCTTAAAATTGCTTGTTCTTTCTTATTTTATACATTTTTTATTTTTCGTCTTTCAGACAGTCTTGCTATGTAGCGTCAGCTGGCTTTGAACTCATGATCCTCCTGCTTCAGCTTCTCAAGAGGTTGAATTAGACCGTACCACCATGCATGGGTCACATCTAAAATCTCAAATTGAGCTCAGTATCTTTAAGATTCTTTAAACTTCAGATGCATGTGTATACATGTAGGACAACCTGTACCTTTGCAATGTAGAAAATTTTTGTAATTAATACACAGAAAGACTTTACCATTGGTACTCAATCTTTTTTTTTTTTTAGATTTTTTGAGACAGGGTCTCACTTTGTGGTTCAGGCTGGCCCTGAGCTCAGCCTCAAACTCACATCACAGCAATCCCCCTGCCTCTGCCTCCCGAGTGCTGGGATGACAGGCGTGAGCCACCACGCCCGGCACTGTGTATGTGTACTGGTTGCTGCTGGGGTGAGTCTTCATGCCCCGTATTGTTATGTGGTTACTGGGGATGGAACCCGGGTCCTTGCGCTTGCAAGACAGGCGCCAGAACCACTGAGCTATATCCCTGGCCCTAAATTTTCTTATATAAATATTTCAATATATTCTTTGTGCTATGGGTTCATGTTCCCTAGAAGTTTGTCAAAATTATCCTTTTCACTGAGGAATTAGAAAATAGACTCTACTCCATAGTTTTTATATTTTGTTCATTGTGCTTCTGTATTTAAAAAATGGGCCACTGTGACTCACCTGTGACTTGAAATTACCCTGCCAGTCTTTGTAGTTTTAGAATACTCATCACAGCCCATAAAAGACCCCTCAAGACACCAACAACCAAACCAAACCCAAGCAAACAAGACACCCAACTTTCAGCCTCTCAGACGCAAAAGGACAGAGGCTAAGTCCATAAACAAACAACAAAACAGTACCTTGAGCTATGAAAGGCATGGTGTCTTCTTTGGGGAGGACAGTGGGGGGTCGGGGCGCAGGGGCAGGAGGTCTGTTGACGATGAAGGACCGGCTTCCAGGTTTCCTCTTTACGCTCATATTGCTCAGTATCATGTCGTACTCGTTCTCATCGATCTCGGCAAGTGTGTACGGGTCCTCCTCCTCCCTTTCCTCCCTTGCATCTTCTTTCTTTGCTTCTCCTCTTTTGGATTCATCTCTTGTTTCTTGTCTCACACTAGAATCACCCCAGTTGTGACTTCGTTCCATCTGGCCTTCCCCAGTTTTCCCTGGGTGAAATATTTAGATTACATTTACTATTCTGTGATTTGTCATATTATTAGTGTCATCTGTCATTTGAATGTCCCAAAGTAGCTTAATCAAATGTCATAGGAAAGATATAAAAGGTCTTCTTCAGAGAAATGATCTATATTATCTCACAAATTCCAAAAGAGAAGTGAGCTGCATAACTTACTTACATGACATTTTGTAGTTTGTTATTGTTAATTTTTTTTAAAGAAAAACTCTTTAAGACATGAATTTTTTGAAAACATACTTTCCACATTTTATATTTATGCATACATATTTAATATCAGGAAATTGAGGCATAAATTTAAGCCTCAAACTCCAGGTGCTTTGAAAATGGGTATTTTTTCAAGTACAATGTTCAGATATAGTTTCAGTCATTCATTTTACCTTTTGTGTTGCTCACACTGGATGTTTTGCCTAAAACTCAATTTTTCTGAAAATGCTGGGGCTGAGAATAACCAAAGGTGTTACTACTCATTTTCCTAGCAGTCTCTGTCTGTGACAAACTGACTTTCAGAAACACGACTGGATTCTTCCAAGCCAAGATAGACCTCATTTGCAGATGAGGAGGGGAAGAGGGTTGATGACATAGACACAGCACGATAAACTGATAGCTTGATGTTTAATTTATATGAAAAGAATAAAATAGGTTTCAGCAAAATCCTTATGAATTTTTATAAGAATATGCTAAAATATTTCAGTAGCAGTTCTTTAGAAGACAAAAGTATGAGGTATGTAGACTAATGAGCAGCTTGAAAAGAATTTGATGGCTCTCTGTTTGGCCACCAAAATGGCTGTTGGTTGTTCTTGGCTTTTCTCATCATTTTTCAATTTGATTTCATTTGGAGAATGAGAATCTGGTCAAAAATAAATTGTTTAATTTACATGTGGTGATTTTGATAGGAAGATGTAGAAGCTGGAAGGAAAGATAAGTAGTGGGACAAGCTGAAGAAGTATTATGCAACATTTAGCAGTTGCTTGGGGTGGATCATGAGCAGAAGCCAGGATAATTTCTGCCATCTTGTGTCTTACTGTTGAAGCTCCCTGGACCTCAGGGAATTCATCCATTGGCCCAGGTGCCCTGCACTGACCTTAGGACCTCATGAGTGGCCTCTAGCAGGTCTGAGATGTGGACTATGACTTCTGCTTCACTGACAGCACCACAGGGGACACCTCAAGGAGTATGTGGGAAACACTTCCACAGAACTTCGTTTTTAGCAAAATGTGTCTGTGTTTATGACCTGATTCCAGAGCTGCTTCCCCACCGACCACCTTTCCCAATTCTTTCTAAAGCTGGCCGTGCATGAGAAATAATGCATTTTATTTTTTCCCTCTAAAATATCAGAGAATGCTCATTACAGAATAGGATCTGCTCTTGTTGTACTTGACTATGTATAAATAACATTGAAAACACATCATTCCTACAATACCAGCTTTGGAAATGATCAGGACAAGAATCTGTAGGAGAGAGGGGAGTCCTCGAAGTCCAGGAAACCTCTGCAGAGAATTCCACATGTTCTGATTACAGCCTGTGCAGTCTTGGCTCTAAACTAAAAGTGGGTTGTTGTGAAGGTAAGTTCTTTACAAACTGAGAAACGGACTAGTATGCATAGTTTCTTCAGTGAGCAAGTCCATAAACCCATCCCGAGGAATCTGATGTTCCAGGTGCTAATGAGGTCATTGCTTTCCTTTTCCTAACTCCAGAGCAGGTGGAGCTTGCCTTTAAAGAACAACTCCTGAAGTTAAGAGCAATGACACTGAAAGAACCCATACAAGCTCTGGCATAAAATAAGTGGCAACCTACTGCCTTACTTTTAGAAGACCTTAAGTTAAGAATCTTTTATAAACAGAATCGGCGTTGTATATTTTCATGGCTATCAGCCCTATGAAGAGGTGAGTTGAGGGGGGGGGGGCGTTTCAGGTGAAAGCAGGGGCTCTCGGTTTGTTTGTCCTTCCTATCTGGTAGCTTTCAGGAGACACTGTAACAGGAAACTTCGTGCCACAGGTTGTGGAGACCACCAGGTAGAGAGCTTTTGGGGGAGGGTAGGGGCTGGGGAATGATAAGGAGACCTCACTCCAGCGTAGGCCCAGCTTGCCCAGCGATAGAAGGGGGTTGGCCGGGGTTAGAAGGCTGATCATGGGCCAGCAGCGGCACCTGTGCTCTCCAGTAAGCCCGTTTCCTATTTGTTCCCGACTTACCCTTAGAGGGAGTGCGAGGTTTCTCGGGCTGGAGGGCACAGGCCAGGCGTGGTGGAGGCGGCGGGGGTCGGGGGCAGGCTGGCGGCTCTCCATCGTGTTCCAGCTCTGTCCCCGGGATAAACACGTACAGGTCGTCATAGGGGTCTTCCGAGCTCTCGCTGGCCTCCTCTGCGGGGCCGAGTGGCGTGTTTTCGTCTGGCTCAGGATCCTGTCCCTCCCCTGAGCCCACGGGGGTCTCCGTGACCTCCTCACTCTGCTTGGGCGCCGTCCTGCTTCCATGGTGCAAGGCCGGACCCTCAGGCGCTGTGCAGGAGGAGACTGTGTCATCTCCCGGTCTCCTCCCCGCGACCTCCATTCCACCTTCACCCCCTCCAGGTGCCCTCACATGATTTCTACCTTCCGAAAGGTGCCACCATTTGGTTTTACATTATACACAATACTCTAACTATGCAGGAAGAACTTAGCAAAAACGTTAGAAAGCAATTACTTTAAATCTTTGAAAAACTCCTACTGAATTTCATTTCTTAAAATACTTCTAGAGGACTCCACACTTTTGACAGACCTTTAGAACTTCCAAGCAGACAGTGGATCCTCTAAAACAGACTTTGGACTCTGTATATTGTAGTTTTCAATGAAAATATTTGTATAATGATGTTGCTAAACTAAAATATTGCTTTAAAAGTCAAGTGGTAGAGTGTAGAGGAAAAAGCACTTTTAAAAAAATCAAGCTATATGGTACAATTTTTTTCTGCAATAAGAGAAAAATCAGTGATGTGACGAAATCACACCCAGCGTGGTTCCCAGATTGCAACTTGAAATTTTCTTGGTGTTCTTTCTTTCATGTGAGAGAGAAGAAAGCTAGTTTCTAGGACCAGACCTGAAATGGGTCCAGACCTGCCCAGCCTGGGCAGAGCCGACAGGTTCATGTCTGAATGGTCTCTCTACACAGACCTCTCTCATCTTGGTGCTGCTAACCCCAAAACGCTGGACCTACTAAGAGGAGGCCCTAAAACATGGACCAGATGAGAAAGAGCCCAGGAAGAAATGACTGCTCCAGTTGACGGGCCACTTACTCCTCTGTGTAGGCAGATGGGTGGTCAACTTGAAGTGGCACTTGGAAATTATTCGGAGCCACACTTTTGTATTCAGTGTCTGTTGAGATGGAGCACTGGTGTCTCCATGGTGCTTATTAAGCATAGAACTTGTCCCTGGAGTTCAGGGTGGGTTGGGCCAGTGGTTTGGGATGCTTCCTAGTGGTGACAACGCCAGTGGAAATTGCCTGCTTATGGGGCTCAGGGGTCGGAGCCTGGTCCTAGAGTTTCCTATATGAGCATTTTGGGTTCCATACTGCAGGAATAAATGTTTCTTCACAAACTACTGAAATAGTGTTCCTCATTAAAGGTAGTTCTTTAGAGGGTTAGCTAGTATAATAAATGTATCATCATCACCAATGATGGCCTTGTCATCACTTTCATTATCATTAAAATGTGGACCAGAAAACATGCTACATTAATTTAATGTTTAGCGTTTGTGTGTTTTACAGTAGTGTTGAAAGGAGTTTACTGATTGGGCAGTATGCTCCTTAAGAATTGCCCTGAGTATGATCTGGTTTTCACATCAGCCACTTTTATTTCAAAAACCTTGTGATCATGAGTGTCCGGTGAACACCGAGTAGGTGCAGTGACACATGGTAGGGACGTGATCAGAGCAGTGAAGGAAGCGAGTCCTGCTCTCTCTCCGTGTGTGTTTTAGGAGCAGAGAGACCACAAGCTGCTAATGAGGAACAGAGGGTGGAATGGTAGATGACGGTCAGGAGCAGGGGGAGGGCATGCAGAGGAGTGATGGGCCAGGGCTCTGGGCACGGAGGACGAAGGTGTGTTAGCAGACAGTGGAGGAAGAGTCTGCGGAGGGAGCAGAAGGTGCTCAGTGCCTGTGAAGGTGCCGTGGCTTTGGACAAGGAGGGACATGGTCAGAGACAGAACCAAGCCTATATCTACTGTGCAGGGGTGTGGGTGGTGAGGAGTTAGAGTCCTGAGACTGAGCAGAGGGTGAGGGATTCCTTCAGGAAGCAAAGAGTCAGGGGTGACAGGCACGGACTGGGTGACTCTTGGTGTGCTTTCCACTCACATTCCTTGTGTCTGTTCCCCAAAGAACCAGTACTGAGCTCCTTCCTGGGTGGCATTCTTGCAAGTGTCTCCATATATTGTGGAGATGTGTGTGGGAGGAGCAGCCCTCCGTTTGCAGCACTGTGCTGTGCAGTTGCCCAGGGCAGGGCCGAGACAGCACAGACAGGATAAATAACAGCAGAGGGTGAGCATCTGCTGACCTCCAGGGATGTTTCTAAAGGTAGAGTCAAGGGTGTAGAGTGGGTGTGGGGTGGGAGAGGACGTGGAAACTCCAGGGTGACTCCAGGGACTGAGATTGCTACAAATAGGAAGGAAGGCATTTCACCTGCTCCCTGGGCCAGCAACAGGTCAGGGAAGCAGTGCAGGAGGGTCAGGAGTCTGAGTTTCCAGAAGGCTTGAGTGTTAGATGCTGCTAGATATTCTACTAAGATGCTGAGCAAGCCGCTGCACAAAGGTGACCTGATGGTCACTGCAAGGAACACGGACTTGGTTTTCAGACACAGGAAGAGTGGCCAGTAGGTGTCAGTACAGCGAGGACCTTAGCGACCAGCCCTCATTTCCCACTCAGGCAGAGGAAGTCTGCAAAGCATGTGGCTATGCTTCAAAAAGATACCTGAAAAATATAGCTGGCAAATAGAAAAATGTCTATCAGGGTGACTTGTATTTATTTTTCTGGGTAGTCAAATTAGTGTTTAATTATTAGGCCTTGAACTTATAAAAGCATTTAAATTAGCAAATGCAGTAGCATCTCCACCATATTATAAGTTAAAAGTCACTCAGTTAATGAAATAGCTTTTCATATCCATACTCCTCAATTATATACTCTTTAGTATGTAAACCATAATAAAAAAAATTACACGCACACAGGCACACACATACACACACGCAACACAGAGACTTACAGGGAGATGTACAAGACGAGATTCTATCCTCATCATAGTCATTTAATTGCTCACTATTTCCACTCATTTCTTGGATCTGAAAAAAATAAGTGTAATTTTTAAATATGCACATTAATTCTAAAGAGTCTTAATTTTGTATCTGTGCAAATAAAGAGTTTGTAAACTTTTATTAACTGCCTCAGTTCTATCATACTGCATCCGTTGGCCAGGTCTTTGTAACCTCTGCAAGGGACACAAAGTCCTCAGTCATGGAGCCTGCAAGTGCTTAGAACAAGGCTAGCTTCTATAATAAGTGGTGCTGGGAAAACTGGCTCTCTGTATGCTGAAGACTGAAACTAGACCCATGTCTCTCACCATGTACTAAGCTAAAGTCAAAGCGGCTCGATGATCTAAATATTAAAAGAGAAACACTAAATCTTCTGGAAGAGAGAATAGGTAGAACTCTTGAAAGCACAGGGTTAGGTAGTGGTTTCATGATCAAAACCTAAACTATATGGGAGCTGGTGCAAAGGACATCTTACTACAAAGTTTTGGCACTGCAAAAGAAATCACCAACAGAGTGAAGAATCACCCAGAGCGAGGAGAAAAATTTTAGCCAGTAGCTCCTCAGATAAAAGACTAATATTTAGAACATATAAGGAATTGAATAAAACCAGAGCTCCCAGATTGAAGGGTAGTACATATTGCAAATACATGTTAAGAAAAAGAAAGAAGAGTTTAAAAAGCCCTGCTAGGTATATACACAAAAGAATTAAAAGATTCATATCACAGTGACATATGTGCACCCATGTTTATAGCAGCTTAGTTTGTGATAGCTAAATCCTGGAAACAACCCAAATGTCCATCAATAGGAGATTGGATAAAGAGAATATAGTTCTTTTATAGAATGGAGTATTATTCTGCCATTAAAAATGATAAGATTGAGTCATTCATACTCAAATGGATGTATCTTCAAGACACCCTCGTAAGTGAAATAAATACATCACAGATGTGTAAATATCATATATTTTCTCTGGTATGAGAAAATGAAGATGTAAGGTGTAGGGGTAAATAACGAGGGGAAAAAGAATGGGACAGTAATAAAAAAAGGGGGTGGGGAGGTTGCAGGGTGGGTTGGGGAGGGGAAAAATGAGACTCAAATCATATCATATACTGGTAAAAACTCAATGTTAAATGCAATGATGATGTATATTCATAATGAATAAAGATTTGAATTTTAAAAAGAAAGCAAAAAGGTTTTGTAGCAACTCCTAGTGAGAAGAACCATAGGAATTGTGCGAATTCAAACTGGATCAAAGGAAGTGACTTTAACAGTTAAAGTGGAAAGAAATGAGAACTGAGGAAGGAAATGTGTTTACTGGTGAGAGTAGATATGAGAAAAATCCCAGAAATGATACAGACCGGATTTTTTAAAGATCCTTTTTGGTAGCAAAGGCTAGAAGAGTCAGATGTGACCGTGTACATTTCTGTCCCATTGCCTGGTAGCTAGTTCTAACATTTATGTTCTCTTTTAGGTGTTCCCCTGAAGAACTCTTCTCATTTTCTGATGAGGACACTAATTAACAACATCTTTTCTATGAAAAATATGAGGGTTTGAAGTCAAGACAGAATATATACCTAACAAGTTCTTTTTGCCCTGGTCCTTGGAACGTGGATATATACTTGGAGTGGGCATGTGACTATAAGGTGCTGAGACGTTCAGTAGCTTTGAGAGGTGAAGAAGTTACTGTCTTGGGAACACAGAAAGTACAGTGATTCCTTGGTTCACAAACGTGTTTGTTTGCGAACTGTGCATAAGATGACAAACATGACTATGGCCATCTTTCCCAAACAAACACACAAATGGCCATCTTTTCCGGAATTGTGTAACAAATTATCATCATGAACTCTGGTGCCACTGTACTGTATAGTGACCAAATAAACTATTAATTTGATCAATGAGATGTTTTAACTGTGAAAAAAGGCCAACAGCTGAATTGCAGAATAACTAAGTACAAAGTCAGTATTAAGTTGCAGAGGTACATTTATTCAAATGTCAAATCTTCTAAAGATAAACATGTTATGAAAAAGCTCGGCGGCAGCTTAAACACATGAACTGGCGTTAGACACTCATGAAAACAACCTCAGTGCTCTGTCTACCATTTATAAATGGAATTAGATGGAGAGAAGATGGGCAAAGAAAAGGTTTAATAAAAGAATAAGAAAGAGAAAATTTCTGACAGTCTGTAGGATATAATCATGTTAAGTCACGGGTCAAAGCTAAGCAGCAGAGATTAACCTTCCTTGGTTTCAGAATGGTCTTCAGAATTCAGCTAAAATATCC
This sequence comes from Petromus typicus, assembly GCA_004026965.1. NCBI lineage: Eukaryota > Metazoa > Chordata > Mammalia > Rodentia > Petromuridae > Petromus > Petromus typicus. The sequence continues at coordinate 27,817 of PVIR01008191.1, forward strand.
TAAAGGACTTTCTGGTCAAGACAAAATTATAACAACCAGGATCTGGGAAACTGCTGATTTGTCATACAACGTGTTCCATTGGTACCAATGTTGGTCAGTCACTAGACTTTAATGTTGTGTTTCTATAATGCCAGGTGTGTAAAGAAAACACAACATACCACTAAGTCAGAAGTACAGATCACTAGTCTGTTTAGAATGCACCAATCGAATCAAAATTTTAAAGTGTCTTTTCATTTGGAGGTAAACTAAACAGAAATGAAACAATGGATGAGTTTGCATTTCGCGAGTTGGTAGATTGAAGTCAGTGAAGAGAAAGAGCCAGCTAAATATTTACAATGACTAATGCCAGCAGCCAATATTTCAATTGTTCTTGCTCTTGAGCCTTAGATATTTTGAGTGAGGGTCAAAGGGAACAAAAAACCAAGCCAGGTAATATAAGGCTGGCGTTGCCACCGCTGTTGGCCATTTCACTGATCTATACTCTGAGGAGCAGATGGCTTCAGAAATCCAAACCACAAGACAAACATAAAATACCACTTAGAGACCCAGCAATTTCCAGCATAAATTATACTCTTCAGTTTGAGATAATAAGTATTATTGGATGCATAAAACAAAAGACCTTTTAGGTTTATATTACTACTAACTATTGGCAAATAAGTGTTATTTGACAAATTAAACAGAAGATATTTCAAGCTCATGTTGTTGCAAATCTATTCCTAGTAGGTTTTTATGTGGCAATGATAAAAATCCCCAGCTCCCCAATACAGAATTAGACAAGTTGATTCTGATTGACAGAAGTATTCAGGACACAGAAGCCAGATGGTGAAGACTTGGAGAGGGAGTGGTAACATTTCAAAGCTTCTCTCAAAAGCAGGCAGCAACTCAGAAGAGGCATCTCCCATGACAAACCCAATTGGTCTGAGTTCAAAAATGCATTCTGATGTGTATGGTGGGGGTTGCTTTTTGATTATGACACAGAACATTACAGTACTCTCCATACTCTGTCTCCTCTTACATTTCTACATTTCTGAGTAGCAAAGAAGTATCTTAAGACAAAACAAAAATAAAATAAAATAAAACAAACAAACCAAGAAGAACACAGAGAACTGTCCACTTATCCACCATGAATAAAGCTCTTACTCAGAGCCACTGTATTGTTCTCACCTCAGCTCTTGGATCCCATAAGATCCATTACAATGACACTCACTCTTTCACAGGGCCTGAGGGATGAAAGAGGGGGATGTGTGCATTCATAGATCTCACCCTTGTCTAGTTCCATTCTAGCCATATCACTGCTGGGCAAAAAATGCATCTTATACACCAAACCAACCAAAACTTGGAGCAGGATAGAATGAATTGGACAAGCTGATGATAGCACAAACCTGTTAAAAGCAAATCTGACGGGTATTAAAGGTAAAATAAAATGCAAATAAATCTCTTCTGGTAGAGGGAATAGCATTGCTAGTAAAGAAATATTAATCACTTAGGCCTGCATGCAAGATCAAAATAGAAGAGAATTCATAGGACCAATAAGACCATGTTGGAAGAAAAACGTCACTCTCTTTAACTTAGACATGTGAAAGTTCCAACTTGCCATATTAATAAATTTCTTCTGCGGAATCCATAGCCAAGATGGACATACAGCTACTGACATTTTATAAGCAGTGCATAGCGGGGCTGGTTCTGCTTTCCTCTGAGGCTCAGACTGCGAGTCTGCTTGTTGCGAGGTGACAGCTTAAGCTTATGTAGCATTTTAAGACTTCAAAGGATTTTCCAGGCCAATTTCAGCCACTGGTGAAAATGATTCCATATCTTTATCGTCATAGCCTAAAAAAAGCCAGGACTCATCTTATGGAAATCGTGATGCATCCAATATTCATTCTAATCTGCAAGCAAATCCCATGAATGTGTAATGTTACTGGAAGTTTAAATAAATTTGCCTAAAGTAGTTTACTGTCAGCTGTAGATCTGGAGAAGGCTTTTGTTGTTGCTGTTGTTTTAAAGGTAGAGCGCTGTTCATTTCCAGAAGAAAGAGCCTATACTTGACATTTGATGGATGTTTTCACAAAAGGATATATGTAAATTTGAAATAGTCTTAAAATTAAACCAAAATTCACATGCAAATAGAGGATGTAATGCTATTCATTTTGTTTGAAAGTGCCTCTGAAACTGTGAAATTCTATAGAAATGAACAGCTGCTCAGCACATGTAAAGACGGTGTTGAAGCCCCGGGTCTAGTTCTCTACCACTGTGGAGTATTGTTTTGCCCAGATATTGGAACAACTTTACACTGTTATGGATCATGTCATTAAAACTGCATGATAAGGACTGAATTACCTTACCTGGGATTTGCATTTATTAACAGCTGAACTAAGATGAATAAAAAATTAAATATTATGACTCATGTTTGAGGACAATTTGAAGGTTTATAATAATTTATGTCTTACTAAAAAGTTAAACAGATTTTCTAGCTAAAGTACTGGCAACTCATTTTAAGTAAATCAATCTCTCAAGGTTTACAACAGGGTAAAGGAGATTTGTTTTTATTTACTTCTTGAAAGACCTTTGCTCAGAACCCTCTAAGCCTCAGAAACTAGGTTATTAATGGGAATACAGGACAGAATACTTTAAATTTTCCTTAGACAGACATGGAAATGTGGTACATGTAAAAATGCTATTACTAATAACTATATAACTTACCATGTACCAGACACTAAATTCTGTAATTACATTGTTATTTAATTCTTAAAACAATTTTCTGATTTAGGTATAGTATTATAACTCTTATTAAATTAATGAAAAATAGGCATGTCATGACTAAACAATTTATTCAAGGTATTAAAAATAAGAAGTACTCCCTTTAGCAACAATGAAGGGAACAAGTACCCAGCATATGGAAGCAGAACCTTGCAGGTCATTAAAGGTGCCACAAACAGAGTCATATATTCACAGGAGAGACAGCTCACATGAACTTGCAAGAAATACAGAAGCTTTGGGATTGGTGGCCCTTGAGATGTCCGGGGCACTGACAGCACAATCAGGATGAGTGACCGCTGTGGGTCTGGCATGGTTGGAGGGCAGGGCACAGGGGTCTGTATGGTATACACAGTGTGGCTGGCTGCATCTGCCGCCTATGTCCTCCCTTCTGGTTGCCAAGGTCAGGCTCTTGTAATGGTTGGGTGGAGCCTGCAGTGTTGCTGTCTGACTGAGGAAGAAAGAGAAGGCTGCTCAACTCTCACATGAGAGATGGGTGAGACAGCAGTCAGGGCACTGGAAAGCACCAGTGGGACCTCATGACGCCATGGGACAGTGCTGTTGTCACATGATAGAGAGGTGTGGTCATGGGACAGGGCTGTCCCATGTGATATGATAGGGTGTTATCTTGAGACAGGACAGAGTATCATCACATGACAAAGGTGTCACATGGGTGGTGGGATGTTGTTGGGATGTGATGGGCGGGAGTGTCAGCCTGTGCCGACATGGGTGCTGAGTGATGCTGCAAGCTCCAGGCAGGGGCTGGGGAGACCAGAGGGCTCCAACAGGGTGACTCTAGGCCAACCCCACTGTGGCTCTCTCCCTGCCATCCCTGCTTTCGAGAAGAGGCATGTTTTAGAGAAGCAAAAGACAGCTGTGCCTTTTATATTTGGCTTGGGTACAAACACAGTGAAAGTATCATATAAATGTTTCTGGTGTTCTGTGAAATAAAAATGGGGTGAATGGAGCTATATTACCACAGAGAATGTCGCTTCAGGCCCAGTCTTCCAGAAAAACAATGTTGAAGATGACAACTCTACAAGTAAGAACAGATGGGTTTCCCAGTCTCCCAGCAGAACTACAGCGTGTCTGGCAACACACGCCATCACTGTTACACACACGTCACCAATGGGACAACAGAGAAAGAGCAGGTGTCTTAAGATGACTTTGATGGTGGCTCAACTGTCCTGCTGTCAGATGAGAGATGTAGACTCCATGACTAAAAAGACCTTGAATATGGTTCTCTGTGTGCACAAGGTAATTAATGGCCTTCAGAGACATTCCCTCCATGTTACCTTTGAGCCCGGCGGATAGATGATGGATTGTTAGGAAAAAGACGATGGATTGTAGCAGAGACAAGGCAGGTCCATGGTCATGGACACAGGATGCTGAGAATGGAATCTGGCTGGTTCAGGGCAGGGTGTTCTGTGTGTGAACTCTGGTCCTCCTTGAGACCCCATAGCAGAACGCTTCCCTTCGTGATGAACTGTTGGTGCCACGGAGAGTTGTCTCACAGTGATTTAAAAGAAGATAATAGAAATTGGGAAGCAGAACTGCCTTCTCAATGAAGAAATCACATTTTACTTTGTAAATGAGAGCAGAACTTTAAACATTTATGTTACTGCTGAAAATGAATTTGAAATTCATAGCCTCTATCTTTGATGAATGTGATATTTTAAAAGATATGAATAAGTGAGAGAATATGAATGAATTCTACAAAACCTAAAACCACGTGATATAGTTTAGAACAATGATCACTATGACACTAAAGCAAAAGTAATTATGAATATTCCTGATAATTTGGAAAAGTCTGTATTTTGCTACGTATCTGCAATTGAGCTTTCTAGAAAGTGTTACCTTATTCATAGGAAATACTTACTATTTAGTCTTTATCTAGCTTTTGATAGATGGAATAAAAAGGAAAAAAGTAAAATCTGACATTATATAATAGGTACATTGGTCCAAATGTTGTGACAAGAGGATTAAAATTAATTTTAAATTGTGTTTTTAGATTAGTTTGTCTCAGGCCTCATTACCATGGGAAAATTTATATTAATACTTCCTTATTTCCTGTAGCTAGCTTTTCAGAGATCCTCAGAGCACTTAGCCTTTTAGTAGTGATGTGTGTCTAGAGTGTAGAATCATGACTGATAGCTCCTTCTCAATGCTGTCAGCAAGAGGCTACTGACAGGTCACCTACTAACACAGAGCTCCCAGAACTCTGCTGGTTTCTCCTGATGCCTTTTATCTGGTCCAATAACAGCTGTGCAGACACATTTGCATCTTATCAAGTGTTTAACATATTGAGATCCAGATGCTGGGCATCCTGTCTTAGGGTTTGTATCTCTTGATTCTTAAGGTAACATCTTTTGTTCAGATTCGCCCATTGGCCTCCTGTGTCCTTTTCTTTCTTTATCTTTTAAATACAGACTACACACAGGAAGATGGGGTTTCACATAAGTTAACAAACTCCTATGGCCATCTACACTGTGGTTTAGTGAGAATCAAGCCGCGTGGATGAGCTGATCCCCGGGACAGGTGTGTGACTCAGAGCTCTTCTGGCTATAAAGTCCATTCAGAGACCTTCACAGTGAGCGGGAAGCTGCATGTTACCAAAAGGTATTTATGGTAAAGATCAGAAAGAAATGAACACAAGCTCGGGACATCTGATGCTCATGTCATGTGTTTTTAAAAACCATACAAGGAAGCATTGAAATATTCAGGCTGCTGAAGTTTCTTGTTCATGTTTTTCTTCTTCAGGGAAAGAAGGCAGACTATTGTGTTTTAGTAGGCTGGGACCACAGAGAACTCGAAGACCTTGAAGATAAGGAAGAGCGTCAGTGCAGGGTTTGTGTGTCACCTTGACTGCCTATTAAAGGCATGTGCGGAGCACTTGTCAGTTCCCTGTGAGATCTGCAGAGAAGGACGTTGGTCCTCATCTCTGTGCATCGTGGAGAAAGAGCTGCACTGTGCTCACCAGGTCTGGGCCAAGTGCCTGAGATTTATGCTGGCTCCTGACTCTTGACATAACAAGTCATTTAATTTTTCTTAGAACTAATTTTTATTTTCTTGGCTTATTTCAAGGCCTAGATGAGCTGGCTATTGCTGTAGATTAAGCACCATTATTGTGATGCAGCAGGGTGTCCTGTGGTTGCAGGTGCAGCCTCTGAACCTGCTCTGTGGCTCCTTGTACCCTGGGTCTCCTGGCATCCCAGGGCTCCTCTGCCGTGTCACTTCCCAGTAGATCTCCAGTTGCTCTTCATCAGTGGTATGTCTTCCCTGAGGAAATGCAACAGTGGGGATGGGAGCCTGAGCTCAGTGCCAATGGCTGGGTCTCCATCCTGACCCCTCCAGCTGTTAGCTCCTTACCACTGACAGGAGCCCAGCCCCCCTGCTCAGTGGGACATGATAGCGCCAGGCCAGAAGGAGGCTGTGACCGGCAAGGACATCACTATGTGACACATCTTCAGAATACATGCTGCTCTTGGCCCCTTGTGAAATCCTCAGCATTTGTTTTCTGGGATGAAGCTAATAGCAATGGTGGCAGTGCACTCACTCACTGAAAGCTGTCTGACTCTGGGATGGGGAAAATCTGATCCCATGGCTACCAACCAATCCTTCCCATTCTTCCCAGCTGGGCCACTGTAAGCTAAGGTGAAGAGTGGAATTTTAAAAGATAAGGCTCATAGCTCTTGCTTATCTGCCAATTTGCAGACATCTTGGAAGCCATGATTCAAATTCCTCCCTACTTCTTTTTCTTTTCTTCTGTAGATAGTATTGGAAACCATCTCTCTTCATGCATTCTTTTTGTTCTAAAATTTTGGAGTACATAAAGATTACATTCTTTGTGTGGAGCTGATTTATTTTATTTAACACTGTGGAGGTAAGATATGTTCATTTTCCTACAAGTGACTCAAGTTCATCCTTCTTCATAGCATAGTAGTCACTCTTAAAATGGATGATCCTATCATCTTAATGGCTAACATAGCACCTTTGTTCATGCATTATTCTATAAATACTTTTCTGTCTTTTTTCTTTTTTGATACTGGGATTGAACTTTCGAGGCAGGCACCAGAACCAGTGAGCTCAGTCCCTAGCCCTTATTTTATAGACATTTTTGATCTTCTGTCAAATGCTTATTCATGACTGTAGGACAGTGTTACTCTTAGTAGAAAAAATAAGATAATTCATATGCTCTTGTTATACTGCAGCTCTTTTGTGAGGTCTTTTTTGATGTCATCTTGAGTATAAAATTTCTTGATTTCCTTCCCAGTAATGTGGAATACTAATTTTTAGCATTCAATATGATTCTTTTGTCTATTACAGCCAGAAATCAAGCTCTAAAAATGCCACACTGCATAAAGATCATGGAAGTCATGAGTTGTTGGCTGGTCACCTTCCATGACAGCTTTTGGGTCGTGCATACTCAGAAGCAGGATGTTTGTGGGGGGGAGGGGGACCTCAGGGTGGCATGAGGGTTTGAATAGGAACCACCCTTAGCCCTCAGAATAAGGTGTTTATAGACAAAGCTGTGGGGGTCTAGGCCTGAGAGATGCATGAAAACTCACCTGAGCTGACAATAGGCATACAAGAAGCTCTTATTGCTTTTTTGTGCTTTGAGGGCTTTAATTTTTCTAGAGTCAAACAGGGTCTTTCTCATCATTTTTACTTGACCCTTCCTGTGCCAAAAGATATTTGTGAATAACAGTTCCCATACTTTCTGAAATAAATGCTATTACAAGCTACTGAAAGCACCTCAAGGCAAAGCAGCAACTTATTAACTATGACTTTATGAGACCTCATGAATTCCATTTTTTGGAAGGCAAATAAAACCCTTGCATTTGGCTAGGGTTTTTTCTTAATACTTCACAGCTGCCATCAGAAAATTACATTTCTTTATGGTTGGTCCATGAAAGAAAAAAAAATGCAGAGGAAAAAAAGTGCTTCTAAGAGCCACATCATCTAAGGGGTTGGAAGAAATGTGAGGAGTGTCCATCACAGTCTCTCTCCAGCACCTGTCAAGTCTAGTGTAGCTGGAAGGCCAAAGCCTCTGGGTCCAGCCTGAGAAATAGCATCTGTGCTGGAGAATTTTTGGTCCTACGTGCTGGAGGTTGCATCAGCAGCTCACACACATGTTTATTCAGTCTGAGCCTGCTCCATATATATCATGACATAGGCCATACGGAAATTGCAGTAAATAAATGATGAGCAAATTCCTGGTTAGTCAGCAAGGCGATGAAGGAAAATTCAACCCAGGGCACCCACAAGAACAGTCAGAACTATGCTGGAAGCTAAAAGACAATGGGCAAAGCTTGAAGTTTCTAGAAGAAAGTGACTGGTAGAGCAGACTTTTATATCCAGTCAAATGATTAAGGTGAATGCGGAAGGCAGTTATTTTCAACTCTGCATTTCTCAAAGCATTGCATGATCTTTGAACCTTTATCAGATTGTGATTGAAGACTGTGATCTTCCAACTACAGAAGAAAATGGGAAGCAGGAAGACAAGGGATCCAGAGAATGGAGAAGCCAAATGTGCCATAGATTCCAAGCAGCTACTGAGCTCGGGTGCAGGGAGATGTTAGCTGGCCCAGGAAGCTGCTGGGGAATAACAGGACAGAATGGCTTCCAGGAAGGGTCCCAGTAGCAGACTGACTGATGATAGTAAATGTGGGGAGCTGAGGTTGGCATTTGGGTCATGGGGTCTGAGCATAAATTACTGCAGTAAGGGGCGGTATTTAGCAAGCCAGTCCACAGTCCTGAGAAGAAGATCAAATTAAGTCTGGTGGAGGGAAAGCTGGAAGACAGGAAATGTAATAATGACTCTCAGAATGGCTCACCTGAGAATATTATTTAAATAATTACCAATATAAATCACAAATAGTAATGCAATTCAGGGGAGATGGGTGTTGAGTGAGGGAAAAGATTGTGTTCATGTGAAGATGGGCATGAGGGAAGTTAAATTCTCCTGAGAAGTTGATAGATGATGTCTCCAGCTGCTGATCAAGAGCTGACAGTGTAAATATTTGCTTAAAAATGTAAAAGCAAGAATTGGAAGGAATAGTGAAGGAAATGAATGTACGTGAGTCAGCACTTGGGGAAGGAGGACAGACAGTCTCTTTTATTGACACTAGTATTATACACTGGTATGAATTCTCGATGTTAGTTGTGATAGTGATGTATATAAAAATGTACCAATAAAATCAATTAATTAAAAAAATGTGATAGAACATTTGACTTTTTACTATGTCCACAAGTACCTTTTTTAAAGTCAGAAAATTAAAAAAAAATTACTTCTAATTTACTCTTATTTTGAAATCAAAGCCATTTAAAAATATAACACCCCCCACCCCCGCCCATGTTCTGTGTGAATGAGGACAACGTAATTTTTACGTAATGCAGTCAAAAAGGAACCCGCAGGGGGAGTTTCCCTGATGAGAGTCTCCTCTCCCTAGGAGGGGACTGGACTCTCTGATCGTTCAAATACTGTGTTTTCCGATTTTGTAGTCACGGTCAAGTACCGTGCAGGTGGTATGTGGCCCAAATCTCTTTGAATTTTTCAATTAACATAAAGCATTAAAATCAGTTTCTATCAACTCATTGGGAAAACAAGTGACTGCTAACTTTAGACAGATGTGGAACTCTCAGCAAGTCCGGTGGGCGGGCTGACACAACCCTGACCGGAAGGAGAAGTTTGGTTTGTGAATGAATCCCAAGACTGTAGACATGCCTTCGCTGCTGGGAAAGGCCAGGGCCTGCGCAGAGCCTCCGTGCAGGGCGTGCTTCCTTAGTTCCGGGGCTCTTCGGATCCCACACAGCAAATCGGAAGCTCAATCAGAGAGCTGGTTCTGTCCTCGGAATGTAACAAAACTTTGTCATTTTAAAAGCTGAAATCCTGAAAAGAAATGTTCTTTCATGGTCCGTTACCCTCAGCCTTTGAACCAAACATGGAGTAGACCATAGTTTAGACTTCTGTCTCACAGGTCCAGAGCTTGGTGTGCGAAGTGCTGTACCCTGGGCCCAGATAATGAGCTGGCAGCCATGCCACGGGCAGGGCCCAGGCCCCCTGCTCTTCCATACCTTGGCTGTAGTGACGGCATTATCTAATGGACTCAGGAGGAGCCTATTATTCAAGTTAAAGTTTAAAAAAAGTCAGAAGAAGCTAAGCAAACATAAAAATGGTAAGAAAAGCTTCAGTTGCAAGTTCTTGGTGGTTCTTTAGAAATCAGAACCCAGAAGACACACAGCCAGAGCTTTACATCATTTGCTGTGTTGTGCCAGAGTTTTAATTTGGCTGAAATGAAAGAATATTCCCTGTAACCAAACACCCTGCCTTGGATGCTGGGCCATAATAAATTAATGAAGTGAGTTTCTTCTCTCTATTAGATTATCAGTGGCTACCATTTTCTAAGACAGATAATAAAATACCATGCCCTAAAATGCTTTATCAGCAAGTGTTTCTTTATTGCCAAGTAATTATTAATGCTGGAAGAGAAAGATGCTGGGTCAGCTTCGGCAACACACTCAGAAACCTCAGGCCTTTAAGTCTTTGCAGCCCCAGATCTTGCTTTACCACACAGCTACCTCATTCTACTTCCTCTTCCTCTGTTCCTGTTGCTGTCTGTAATGAGAGAGTTCTAGATTCAGGGAAGTGGGAGGGGTTAGTAGACCAGTGTTCAAGAGATAGCACAGAAAGTTGCCTAAGGAAACCACGATTGCTACTGCTGCCGAGACGCTAACTAAAAAATACTCCCAGTTATTTCATGGCTCTTGTCTGGCCTGTTTCAGTCATTTCTTTATGCCTTCCAAGCTAGAGTATGCTGCTTACTGGGGCAAGTCCTTACAGAATCAGTGTCTATGGCCATAGTCAACAGTCCATGAACTTGTGAGTGAGAAAAACAGAAAATAGTCTGCAGACTCCATGAGGAGAGCCCAGAGTCAGCAGGCAGGAAAATAAACCACGCTTGTAGGGCTGCAACCCCGACCCTCACTTCCACACATGCAGGATGTTGGTGGACTCTACCTATGCTTTAGTCTGAAAGTCCCACATCCTAGGAGACCTTCAGTGCCAGGCAATGAGCAAGCTGGTCCCCCATGCTGGTGTTTTGTTTTCCTAAACACTTGCTTTTTAAGATATCCAGAGGACTGAGGAAAACTCATGGGACTATCTGCTGACATAAAATTAAATCACACGCTCAAATCTTAGTGATGGGCATTGCTTCCACGATACTCTGCTGCTTTGGCGGGTCGTCTTGCATATGTTTTGGAATTTGGAAAGTGCACCATTTTGCTTTTTGTTTACTTGCAATACAAATGTTGTACCAGAGGCTGGGTGGAGAGAATGGGGTGCAGAACAATCATCTTCTAAAGAGAGAAGCAAAAGGGAAACAAACCCTGAGTGATGTGGCTATGCTCTAGTCTCAGACAGTCTCTATGAATTTCTGGGCCCATTCTACTTGTATTTTAAAATATGAGCTCTGTAAAAAGCTTCATATGATAATGGCAAAAGCACTTTGAAAATCATGGAAACTAACATATTCTTGGTTGAATGAAAAGAACTGCTTGTGCTCATATTTTTGGTTGGGAGGATTTACTAAAAAAAAATCTACATTATTTTTTAGTTTGTCTTTTTTCAATTACAGTTATTGTTCTAGAGACAGCTCTTTGTACATGGTTGTCAATACATAATTCAAAAGCTTTCCTGTTTACTTAGTTTAAAAAGATATTGCTGGCTGCTTTTCTCCCTTGAAATAACATGGCAACATGGCTCAGGAAGAAAAGCATGTAATTAGAGTGGTACAAACCCAAGTTCAATTCCTAGCCTGACCATCTAGCTATATAATTTTTAACAAGCCCCTAAACTCCCCTGAGTTTCCAGTTTTTCATCTGTAAATTGAAGGGTTTCAACCACAGGGGTTGAAAACACTGCTTTTGTTCTATGCACTTACATGAACCAGACCACAAGAGAAATGAGTTTTGATCACTTGTTCTCAGGCTTCAGAAATTGCAGGGAATATTTATACAACCTCTGCATGTCCTTTAAAGGATAGATGTGCAAAAGAAAAACAGATGACACAAGCAGATATTCACACATGTACACGTGTGCACACATACACACATGCATGCACATACACAGACAATTGCCTAGTTTTTGTCCATCTGTAAGAAGGACTAGTTGGCAGTCCACATTCCACATCTACAGAATAGGTTTGTATGCCTCACACGTGAGATGGTTGGAAAAACTGGAGCTTCCATAAAACTGATCAAAGTTTGTATCAACCAGAGTTCCACATGGGACCTTATTCACAGTCTGATGAAAACATTTCCAGGAACATTTTTTTTTTTAGGTTTTTTGAGACAGGGTCTTTCTTTGTAGTTCAGGCTGGCCCTGAGCTCAGCCTCAAACTCACATCACAGTAATCTTCCTGCCTCTGCCTCCCAGGTGCTGGGATTACAGGCGTGAGCCACCACGCCTAGCACTGTGGTATATGGTACTGATTGCTGCTGGGTGTAAGTCTCCACACCCAGTATGGTATATAGTTACCGAGGATTGAACCCGGGCCCCTGCGCTTGCAAGACAGGTGCCAGAACCACTGAGCTAAACCCCTGGCCCTCCAGGAACATTTTTTAAAGTCAGAGTGGAAGGTCTATCGAATATATCAGGACTCAGTTTTCATTTCTTGCTCTTTCTTTAACCCTTAAACAATTAAAGCTGTAGATTTACAATGTGAAAACAATGAATGAAATGAGGACAAAAAGCAATTTATTTACCCAGGAAAACAAACAGCTCCCCTGGGACCATGTTTCTGTGGGTAGGCCTGCTGGTGGTGTGTGCAGCCCACGGTATCCATATTTTCAGTTCTCGTCCAGGGCAATAGCAGAAACAATCACAACTCTAGATTTGTTTTCTGTTAAGAGGTCAGTGGGAAGGGTCCTCACAGACTAACAGATCCAAGATAGCTCTCCGGTAACTGGTCAAGAGTCAGGGCTTTGGAATCTTACAGGACAGTATTCAGATCTCAGCCCAGACCCTACCTTGCCACATGAGGTTGCACATGAAATGAAGGCAGTCCTGTTCATCTAATGTTTATAAAAGCTGGTCTGTGAGAGTGCCAGGGATAGTATCCTGAGTAAGGTGCTCAGTATGTGGGAGCCAATATCACAGGCAGCCTTTGGGGATTTTATTTAATAATTACTTGGGGCCCAGGAGTTAACTTTACAATCTCACAAGAGCCATGTGAGCTAAAGACCTTGGTCTCCTCAGTTCCATATATGCTATGCTGGAGGGAAAGACAGAATACTTGCCTCAGTTTCCTTGCACAAAGAACTCATATACTGATAATCTTAAATGTTCCAAGACATATTGCATTTTGTAATCTCTGGCTTTATGGAGAACAACAGAGGTAGAATAGCTCTTGTAAGGGACAAGGCCAGTACTCCATCCAAGCATAGGATGACTGGACGCTCATCGCCTTACCTTGTGTTTCTGGAGTTTCCATACTTCTAGGAATAAAAAGATTTGTGCAGAAAGATGCATCTCACCTTTCACAAGGCAAAACAGTTGGTGGATGGCAATTACTTTTTTGGTAAGTGGCAGATGACAACTGTGTTCAGTGAGAGACAAGAGCTGTAAGTCTTAACACAGATATGGCAAAAGTTAAGGCAGACAGCTGGGAACTCATGGCAGAAAGTGCAGCACCTATTATCATTCACAAAGCACCCACAGAATGCAATATATTTTGAAGCATTTTGAAGCATTCAGGATATCAAAATAGACTACAAGCAAGTTTGTACTCATAAAGTCATTCATGCTTGTCAGCAGGTGGAGCCAAGGAATACCGCTTTTGTTTGCTTTGTTTGTTTGTATTTTTGAGAGCTGAATAAGAAAAAAAAATTACATTTGTCTTGTAAATCTTAGAAATGCCCAGGATACTTTCTGGTGATATGCTGATATTCTCCAAGGGCAAAGTCAAACTCTGTGCTTTTTCACTAATGCAGTCATTAATGATTATAGTCTTGGGCCAGAGAGTGTGTGGGTCTGCTCTGGAAGCTTTCCTGAGGCTGTGGGATTGGAAAAACACGTGGCTGGAGCTCCAGGAAAGTAGTGGAGAATGAGATCATGCTTTTGGATGCTCTTCTGGTTTTGCCTTTTAAAGTAACTCCTATGTGGATAGGGTTAGCTTGGAGATGCCCAGATGGGGATGTGGCTTCCAACCATAACCAGACTGCACTACTGGACAGTGACCTAGTTAGTCATGTCCTTCTGCCCATTTCTGCCCTATTCTGGTCTTCCATTTAAAATCTAAAATTCCATTTCAAACCATCGCCTCCTATCTTCTTTTAACTTTCTTTCTACCTTGCCTGCCCCTTAGCCTCATCTAAATATGTAATTTCTTGGTTGCTTTCCATTCTCCATTTTATCAGTCTGGACAATGATGGACAATGCAGTGTCTACAACCACTGCTTCCTTTCAGCAGCACCTGCTCAGCAGATCCCTGTGAGTTTCCCTGGGCCAATGCAACCATTCAGGAGCTTGTTGCCATCTCACTATCTGCCTTTGCCAGTTCTGGAGGGCCAGTCTTTGCCACAGGTAAAGGTGGTAGTCAGTTGTAAACCCACAGACAGAACTGGTCTGACACATGAGTTCTGGAGAATGCCTCTGGGGAACACTTGCTTTATCTTCCAAAGACAACCTGGCAGCATCAAACTGACATTGTGGGTCTTGCTCTACTCTGAATGCTTGAGTAGATCAGATGTGACACTCCTGGATTAGACTCCTGTCCCACCAACCACACAAGGCTCTTAACTCTGGTTTTGTTTTTTCTGGTTAGATTTCTACTTTCCACCCTTGAGCTCTCAGAAACTAACCTTTGCCCACCTATGTTTTTGGCTCTTCCCTCGTGCTGGTTCACTGCCTAACATCAGCTTGTCATACTCAGTTATGAGAGGATGAACTTGAGGGTTGATAAGCATGCTAAGAAAATAACCATGAGATTCAATGCCACTGTGAGATGGAGTGAAGTCAGACCCAAAGTCTGCCTGGAAGTCTTGGAACTAGGAAGTTGACCTATAATTCATTCAGTTTCATGGCTGAAAATGTGCTGGGTGTTTTCCTGCACCAAGTGGACTTGCAGAGATGAAGCCAGTTTTCCCAACAGTCAACTGGGTAGAAGACCAGGCAAGACATAATCTAACTCTATGAGAAATATGGGAAAAATGAACTATTGCAGCTGGATCCCTGGTTGATATTGATGATATTATGACCAATGCTTGTTCTTATGAGGATGTGGGCTTGGGGACCACCTTCATGTTTAAGCTTCCATATATTCTTTTATTGAAAAAAAATGACATAACTTTTAATTGTGTCTCCTTTCCTTGTGAGAAGCATACAACATAGTTCTGTTTCAAAGCTCAGAAATGCAGAGCACTGGAATTTCTTCCCCTGTGCTGGCTCCTCTTCCACAACTAGTTAGGTCACCTACAACTCGAGTTCATCTACACTCCTGATGACTAAAAAAGAAGCTAACAAGTGTCTTTTTGTTGTGTGATCTGGCACAAGCGCTTCTCATGTTGGATTACATCTTTCAGCATCCAAATAGGGAGGGCTAGAGCTCACCCAGGAGCCAGGAGGACAGACAAGGGTGCTGAGTGTGACTATCATGAGAACCATGAAGAGAAAAATAAATATGAGTCATTGTTATTTTTAAATTCTTAAATCAGAGCTCTTTAAGTTTTGGTATTTTTTAGCTCAGAATATTACATTCAGACACAATGTGCTGAAATGGAATTATCTCTAGGGAGAAGGCAAGCCGCTTAGTGCTCAGGTGCTTCTCACCTTGAAGATCTGGCCCTGGCCCCAGTGAGGAAGGTGGAGGCTGAGCAATGTCTCCCTGAGCAGTCCTGAGGGTGTCAGAGCAGTGTCTGTCCCCCATCCTATCTGTGGCTGTAGTTACTGGAGGCCTTTAACTAGCTGCTGTCTGAGAGGTGCGCCATCTCAGCCTGGCCCCACTGTTTCTTGGCTGAGGCTCAGCCAGACTGGAGTTACCTAACCCTTCGTCTCTGCTGCCAAATGCATCCTGGATGCCGAGCAGTGCTGCTTTCAAGGTTCTGCCCTTCAATTATTCAGCAGCCAGAGATTAGGTCGAGAGCAGCTATGTGCATTCTTGGTCAAAAAAGAAAATGGGAGAAAGGATACTTAAATTAAGTAAATTGAAAAAATGTATAGTAAATTTCAGTGTGGCTCAGGATTCAATTTTCTATAATTTTTTGATGAATAAAATAGCTAGAAAGAGATATGATTCCAGTCTTGTCCTGCAAGTTCTAATCCCAGGATAGAGAAGGTGCAATGGTTTCTCCTTTGCTCTTCACTGGGCTGTGGCTGGAGCTGCTTCGTATCTAGGATGGAACTTAAAGAAGGCACCAAATGTGTTCTTAAGCCCAGTTCTCCAGGTGACTTTTAGACCATGTTCATATAAACCTTTCCTATGAAACCAAGTCTGTTATTCACAATAGCAGACGTGGAAAAGGACAAGTAGGTAAGTATGAACAGTAAACTAGGAATCCAAAAGCTCAAATAAGTAATTTTCAATCTTCCTATGATCATTACTTCACATCATATTTGGAATGAGGGAAAGAGAGAGAATATGTGAAGTCATTGAAAAATATCTCTTAGAAAGAAAAAGCAGCGCTACAGTGGAAAGCCATGCAGATTTGCATTGCTGAGGTTCACATGACGGTAACAGGACAGGACAGCATCAGGTCACCCATACGATACACTGAGAAAGCTGGTCTCATCCAGGCAGTCTTGACCCAGACCTTGAACTTGCATTCAATCATCAGGACAAACATGAGCTGAAGTAAAAGAAGGAGATGATATCAAATAACTGTATCTTTAAAAGAGTCAGTCGCAAAAGATAAAGAAAAATTGTTTTCAAAAGAAAGACGAGACAGGAAAACTAAAAAGTGCCCTGTGTTTCCTAGGCTGGTCCTCATCCAGGGAGTATCTTAGTAGGAACTGACAAAACTGGAATACATACTTGAGATCAGTAAGAGTAGTAATGGAGCATCAGCATAGACGTGTAATCTCAGCTACTTAGGAAGATGAGGTAGGAAGGTGCAAGTCTGAGATCTGCCTGGGCAATTTAGGAAGACTCAATCCTGAAATAAAAATTTGGGGGGAAAAGGGCTGGGAATGCATTGCAGTGATAGACCACTTGCCTAGTGAGCTATAGCTAACAATGCTTCAATCTTTAGTGCTGGAAAGAAAATTAATAGCATTGCATTAGGAACACTCTCTTCATCTCGAAATCTGGAACGTTGTTACATAAGATGTTAACTCTTTGGGAAGCTGATCCAGGCTACATGAGAATTTCTTTATATAATGTTTGTAAATTTTTGTAATCTAAAACGATTTCAAGTTTAAAAATTTAAAACCTACAAATTTAAAATTCCAGGGAATTCTACGTGCTCTGGATCATGGAGGGGTAAGCATGTCCTGTTCAGGACTCATGCTGGTCTTTTCCTCCCAGTGTTGGGCTAAAGACACAGGAAAAGGTCACTGAAGGCTGCCTTACACCTAAAGGCTCTGTCCTATTTCTATACCCATATGCCAGGTTTCTCATTTGATAGAAAAGACATCAATAGTCAGTAAGAACTATTACCAGCTGGTCACAGGCACTACCTGAGCCATGATGGTTGGATTTAAGGGCTCCCTCACTATGAAGATGCACAAAAATGAGAATATCCAGCAGAAACTGTACTTCCAAGTTTGAACCCCACTCACTTTCTGGGTGGCAGTTCTGTGGGAAGAGCCATGTGGCCCTGAGGTGGAGAACTGCTGATCTCCATATGGCCACATTGCTGAGGGGGCAGGGCAAGTGCTTGGCTTGCTATAGTTTCAATTTACAATGATTTTTTAGGAGGGACTTCAACCCTACTGCATGTTGGGGAGAATCTGTATTTGAACTGAGTCCTAGATTCAGCCTTCACATTTCTGATTGGAGGAAATAGCCTAAACTGACCATCCTGAATATAAAAAAAGGAACATTTAAAATAATTACATAATGTGACTTTTCTTCTTGAAACCTAAATCATGTCTTTGTAATGTAGGGAAAATACTTCCGAAGAGCATGATCCCTTTAACATTCTCCTAGACCTTCGTGAGGATCCTCACTGTCAACTCTGATTATGCCCACAACAGGTTTATAGCAGGACTCTCGAGTTAAAAATAACAGGCTAAGGTGACTTCTTTGCTGAGTTTTACAGTTTTGAGCAAGCAAGTAGTAAAACTACATTATCTGACATAAACAAGAGCAAAAACTATATTAAACAGCTTTTGTGTGACTCATAATTTTATTTTTCCTTAGAATATAACATTTATTGCTTGAGAGTCAAACAACTATGCCAGTGAAGATAGAAAAGCCATTTTTTCTGTGATATATCTTATAATGGGAAAAATATTCTTGCTGTAGTCAAAGTATACAATGAAGGAGGCATTGAATGCTGAAACTTGCAATTTTTAGAAAAGATAAACTGTTCCAAATCAAAACCACGATGACCACCACAAATCCTGACACTCAAGCTTTTCTAATGTCAGTTCACCCAAATATTTTTCACCCTGGGACAAAAGTGTAAACAGTCACTCCTCATAGAATACTCTGTATGTTATAAAGATGAGACCACAGATTGCAACAGCACCCCCTGCATTTGTACATTCTGACCAATCTTCACCTAGATTGTTTCCAACCTTTAAAACATCCTATCCCCACCGTGTCCCTTTGGGGGAGGCCACACTGTTCTCCAGGACCAGTGGTCTCCCTCACTACAGTCAGTGATAAACCCAGCTGAGTTGCTTACAGATATGTCTCTAGAGGTCTTTGGCTGGTGGATTCTGGCAATTGTTATTTTAGGGAGCAACTCTAATCGGAGGCACTCTGTTTTATGATTCTAGGAGAGACTTTATGCCTCTGGAAAACAGTTCGGCTCAAAGGCAAGAGGAAAATGATCATCTACGTTATGCAAGAAATAGAAGGAATGTCCCTAACATTGGAAACAATTGCTAATAGAATGCTGAGATCACATCCCACAGTAATGAGGAATGAAGCCATGGATAGAGGAGTCGGAACACAAGCAAGTTTTTTTAGAAGACAAATGCATAAAAGGCTTCTGCTAGCCAGGTGGGTTCCTGAGCAGGGCAGCACAGAAATGCTCCATCTGGGGCTGAGAGGGGAGCTCAGGCTGCTGTGTGAAACCTGATCTCTTCTCATAGGAGAGACCCTTTTCCAGGGTCCAATTCTGTAGTGTTCATGAGGTCTCCATACAGGCCCTCTACATCCTCAGGCTGTATGCTCTGGGGTGCTCCCTGACAAACACAGGGTGCCTGCTAGATGTTCTTGTGAGGTCCACGAAGGGTACTGACACAGGCTCCCTGACTCTATCTTGGAGTTCACTGTCTTTGTCACTAATACAGTCCTAACCCCAGTCTCATTGTCAGGATACAAAACATATGTGAAACACTTTTGGGGAGCAAGGGAGGAAACATAATTCTGTCCTAAGAGAACTGGAAGCAATGGCTCCCACGTGGACTGCCCAGAATTATCTACAAGGTGTTGCAAAGTACTGCATTCTTCACAGCATGTAGACCAGTTCCCTTAGGACTTGGGAAGTGGGGCTCAGGAATCTGTATTTTAAAAGTTACTCTAGGAGATTCAAATAACCAGAGCCGAGCTTCACTGCTTTGCGTGTTTCCTGATTATCCTGCTGTGGTGCTCACGAGGTGTTTATTCAATGCTCATCCATTCAACTATCCCCCCACTGAAAGCACTGGTCCAGGGACTTGGTGTATCAAAGTTTCAGAAAGAGAAAAGAGAACTGAATCTATATAATGCTTTCTGACTCAAGGTACATCTGGCAGAAACACAAGGAATGGTGGAATTTAGGTCAGATGACCTGAGCTCAGCTCCTGCTTGGCACCTGCCCTGCCTGTGACAACTGAAAGCTGATCCTTCCGGGAAACAGGTCCTTCATGTAAAGATCCAGACATGGAGGAAGTGTAGACACCAGGTGCACGACAGACCGGCCACCTCCGGGCTGATGTGGGGTGTCACAAGCACGAGAGCCATTTCCTCCTGAGGACTGGCTCACCCACCTCCCAGGCCATCTCGCTGTGTATGGGGCACACCAGCAGCTCCAGGCCAGCGGAATAAAGGTGCTGCTTCCATAACATCTCCTATGATGATCTCCAGACCCAGGGTTAAGGCATTTTGGATCAGTTCTTGTCTGGAGTCCATGTGGCTCTCTCTGAGTCTGCATAGCGAAGGGCTTGACCACTATCAAGTGAAATCCAAGAGTGATCCTGGGGTGGGTTGGTTTGCCCAAGCTTGTTGGTCCACTTAGGAGTTTAACAGAAACACGATGAGAATGTGCTATTCCATGTACTGAGTGTTCCACCTAAACCAGCTCACCGCAGACGTGTGTGCCACGTGGTGTTTGCATGTGTCTTCTTGGGGTTCACAGCGCAGTGTGTGTGAGTTTACTGGCATCCTCATCAGCCAGCCATCAGGTATGCATTCATTGGAGAACTGTAATTATTTGTTTATTAATTTGCAAGAGAGAGTTTGGGGAGTTTTCCAAGATAAGCACTCTGCCCACATTCACTTCTGCCATATTCAAAGAATCAAATATATATTTGGTGAACTAATCATTTAATGAAGAAGTACCTGTATTATTACCTTTACAGACTTTTATGTAAAATGCTTTCTTGACTCTTAGCAAGCTCAGGGCCTTGCAAATCTGACAAGATGTAAAATATCAGGAAATACATAACATATATAAAGACTCATTTTGCTAGAGCAGATAATTAATGTGAAGACCCTGAAATCTTCTATTATAAGTTGAATATAATTATTTACTTTTCAAAATCATTGCATTTTATTTTTATATTAGGAAATATTTTGCACTGATAATAGATATCAATGGAAACACATTTAACCTGCCAGTATTCTTTGATGAAACAGTTTAGAAAACACATAGCATGAATTAGAAGGACAAGAACCAAGTGTTTTTGAAATAAAAGTAATAAATCCTTTATCTGAGCTCCATGTAAACTAAATAGCATCCTTGTTTCTGGAGAGACAAACTTTATCAAAATCAAGAGCTTTCTTTTTCTGGTAAGCTAGTGACCTTGAACATGGTACTGGTTATCTTCTCTTTCTTTTCTATTTTTTTTTCCCCCTTAGTGGTTGTAAGGATTGAAGCTAAGGCCTTTGCTCTTAGCTACAGTCCTATTCTTGTTTAATTTTATATTTTGAGGCCGGATGCTAACTGAGTCACTAATTAACCCAGGTTGGACTTGAATTTGTGATGCTCCTGCTTCAGCTTCCCAAAGCATTGGGCTTACAGGCAAGAGTCACCATTCCTGGTTTGGGACTAACTATCTTCTGTACATGGTTACATTTTCATAAAATCTCACCTTAGTCTTAAATGGGAGGGTGACACTGATCTTGATTTCTACAACTTAGGGTAATTGCCGTACTCCTTAACTTTCTTCCTAAGATCCACTTTCTAAAGATCATTTTTTCTTCACCCTTCTTTTCATATCCTTTTAGAAATATGACAGCTTAAGCCAGACACAGTGTTTTAATAAAATTATTAGTAATATAATTTAATATTTTATAAATGAAAGTCTGTTCACTGCAGCCAGATCTCTCATATTAGTATCAGGGTGTCTTGTGATAGCCATGCGCTCACTTCCATCTACTGTCTGCACATCTGTGCCTCAGTGCAGTGGAAACATATTCTGATTGGCTATGAGATTTTATTTTTCAAGGACTTCAGGCTTTTGTGTTATCTTCTAAGTAGTATTCCTTCCTTCTACTGAAACATCGGTGCTGTCCAATATTTGGATTACTTTTTGACATATGAATTCAAATAATACTCAAAGTGAGCAAGCTAATTTGGGGAGTCTTTGTGGCGCTGACATATCTAATGCTTCCAGCTAAATAATATCCTTTCCAAAAAATTCCTCTGTGAGGAGCAGTCTTTAATCTATGTCCTTTAACCTCATGATTAGCATTTGCTGATCTACAGAGATTACATCCACTTTCAATGGATCAGCCATTCATCACATGGCCTTGGGACATGGGGAGGGCTCAGCTCTCTGATGGGGCATCCTGAAATTTTAATAATTGCCACTCTGTTTCTGTCATTGTTGAGGGCACTTGGTGTAATATTGTCTTACTTTTTTCCTCACAACTTTTTGCTTTGAACAAATTGTGAAAAGTAATCATTCATGCATGAAGAAATGAAGCCATAGGGAATTCATGCTTTTCCTGAAGTTGTAATGGCTATTTCTGAAGTTCAGTCTTGCAACAGTGTGCTAAACTGCTCTCAACTTGTAATTAATTTTCCTATATTTTATCTCACTCTCCTCTAAGTTCTATGCTGAAGGTCAATAGTGTACATGTGAAAGTAGTGGTAAATATATATTTTAAAATTAAAAATTGATTTTATATTCAGGTTGACAGTGTACCCCAGAAGAAAGTAAAAGGAAAGTAAAATAATCTCGTTAAAATTTGCTTAGAAAATTGTACAACAACAAATTTTCATTAAGTAAGAGATTAAATTTTAGGGAAAGCCTCAACAATATGATAAAATTCCACGTGTGGCATATTTAGATGTATAGCCTTAGAAAAAGATTATTGACAATATAAAACTGGTTTAATTTGTTGCATTTTTTGGGCAGAATTTTAAAATCATATTTCAATAATTATATTCACTATGTATACTTATCATTTGAATTAAATGATACATTTAATTATATTATAATTAAAATATTCAAAATTTAAAAATTCAAATGATTGAATTATAATACAGTACTCTTCTGTTTATATAGTAATGATACATTCTTGAAACATCAGAAATAAATGAAATATAATAATATAGAAAATCTAAATTTTATGTATATTATTGAAAGCCCTTTTGGCAAATAAAGAATTGCTTTATAAAGTTACTGATTACTTCCAAGTTTTATTAAGGAGAATCTCATATTTGAATAACTCACATGTGTTTATTGCAAAATAATTGTACTTAGTTGGTCAAAGTATTGCTTAGGTGCTATAAATAACACAATAAATGGAAAAGCAAGTCTCTACTAGACTTCAGTGATGGCAATTCCAGATAAATAATGGGCCTAATATTTTTTATTTTTATAAGAACATTGATCTAAGTCAGAGCCATAGAGCATCACTGGCATTTCACATTTGTCTCACTGACTCATGGGATGTCAAGTATTAACAGAAGTCTTGGTATAATAGCTAAGAAAACAGACTGGGAGAAAAAAATGAAGAAAACAGAACATTTTAACAGATGAGGGAATTCTAGTGGGAAGCCTTCTGCCACAGGTCAGGGTAAATATTTAGACATAATTGCAGTGTTACTAAACTATGCCAGAGGATAGGGAACAGGGAGTATTTCCAAACACTATCCAAAACATAAATAGCAAACACTAATAATGACTTCCAAAAAATACACTAAAGAATATGTTTACCCATGCATTTTGGGGGGTTTGTTTCAGGAATACCAAAGTAGTTCAGCATTATCAAATCTGTTCATCGATTCC
Organism: Petromus typicus; assembly: GCA_004026965.1. Taxonomy (NCBI): domain Eukaryota; kingdom Metazoa; phylum Chordata; class Mammalia; order Rodentia; family Petromuridae; genus Petromus; species Petromus typicus. Next base: position 51,185 of record PVIR01008191.1, read on the forward strand.
ACTACATCAGTTCATCTCAGGAGAATGAGAACATGCCTCCTCTTTTTGACCTTATAAAGATTTTCAAAAAAGAATCAGTGAAGATTTATACAGCCTGGGAAACACAGCACTTTAATACAATAAGAAGAATAATCCAGGCATATTCATTGCAGTTGTAAACAAGTCAAAGATGCCCATGATCAGCTGCTGCATAATATTTCACTGGAGCAATAGTTGCAAGATAAGGAAGTTAGATGTATTAACATTGAATAAAAAAGGGTTGATCTGAAGATAATATATGTTTGGAAAACAAATTGCAGCATATAGTAACAGAAACATCAAAAACAATTCAGTAGGTATTGTTATCAATGTATATAAGTTTAAAGCTTCCAGCTAGATAAATGGCAATCTGTCATAAGACACAAATAAAAACTTCAATTATGACATCAGTTTACAGTGTGATAGCAGTGAACTTAATAAGAACAAACAAAAGAAGGGAAATATGACAGAAAACAACACTCTGCATTTTGCGGGGAAGACAACATTATATGGTTGTAAATTGCCTCCTAATTAATAAGGGCAACTTCAGAGTATATTATTTTTCAGAACTACTCTTGCAGGTTTTAGAATTTAAATGCCAAGGAAACATAAGTTAGGATATTTAAGAAAGTTATGCAAAAGAGGAAAAATAGAAGGAGACCAGCCTGATGCGATTAATGGACCAAACAGACCTATTCGTGAGAACAGAAAAAAAAGAACTGCAGCAGACAGAAAGCCAGAGGCCACAGCATCAACCTCAGTGCGCGGTATGATGGGACGGGATGGACTGATGTGGTGGGAGGCAGAGGGAGTCAGTGGGGAAGACGGATGGACAGCGTGGGGATATTGCACGTTGGCATTTGGGGAGGCAGAAAAAGACTTGGTCTCACTCCTTACATTGAGAAAAATTCCAAATGCGTGTTTCTTTCACAAGGAAAATGAACTTATACAGAGACAAATAACCAAATTTGTTAGAATCATTGTAATAATTTTCTAATATTGACACAAAAATCTACAAACTCTGAAAAGAAATGGTTGATAAATTTGGTGGTACAAAATGAGAGTTTTCCCCATGGGAGGAAGATGAATATAAGTAAATTCCAAAGATAAATGAGAAAGTAGGGGATGACTTTTTCAATGCATACAGCATGAAAGATAAAGTGATAACCTCTCAGAAATCTAGAGGCCTTCTTGAACTGAAGGGAAAGATTAGCATCTAACTACAAAAGATGAGCCAGAATGACAGCAAAGTATTCCAGAAATATTTTGATGTCATGAAAATATATTCAATTGCAATAGAGAGTAAAATGCCACTTTTCTCTACGAAAATGGCAAAACCCTCAAAGTCTGATAATTTGCAGGAAGGAAATCATTCTTTTTTTCTGACAGGTAAAAGGTGTGTGGATGGCAGTTCCTATCAAAACATATCAATATGTATCTTGATTCCCAAGTTTACACAAACCCGTGTTTGTTACACATCCTGTGAATATAAATTAGGAGCCTTTGGGAAATAAAAAATTCCCTGTCATGCATTAAGTCTTTCTTCTGGTTTTCTTTCAGCTCATATTTCTTCTGGAGACAACACATTCCTCAAAAATGCTGATGATTGACTCTCTGAAAAAGAGCCATTTATGAGCAGCGTGCGTCACTGGTGCACTCCAGAAAGTCAGGTATTTTTCCTACTTAGAGCAATCATGGACTATTTGCTGTTCTTTTCTCTTTCTGGATTGGATCCATAGCTTTATTGGTTTCCACTGAAATCATTTATACAAATTAATTTCAGAGAGCCAATGGCAACACTATACAATTTCAAATGCTACCAGAGACACTGGATTTTTCGTTGCTGTTAGGAAAGCTTCTGCTGCCATCAGATAGAGCAGTGTTAACTATTATTTTTCAAAAATTGGATTTTACATTGGCTACTCCCTTACAAATGTTTGCTTTAATTTATTTATCATTGTCATATATTGCACAGGCATATTGGATCTCCATTTTACAAAATGGATGATGCCTGACATTTGCATTACTGCTTTTTTTGTAGATCTTATATTCTTTGACAAGTCATAAAAGAGACAAGAAGACATAAAAAGCACGTTATACTAAACCTAATCTTCAGCCAGTTTCATTACCAGCTGACATCTACCTATTTTTTACATAAGAAAGAAGACTAAGCCATAAAGAGATGTCACAGATGAAAAACAAACGCTAGTGTCTCAGATTTGGAAATCTGGTGATATCAGTGGTGGGGTAACTTCAGGGGAACATCCTGCCTCCCAGCTATATGTCCTAGGGAAGATATTTTAAACAAAATTTCTTGTCATTAAGTGAAAAAATGAACAAAAATGATCATTTTAGTGTGATTAAGCCGTAGCCCGTTTTCTGAAGTTGGAAAGAAATAAACTGGGACAAACTATGGTTTCTGATATGTATGCTATCCTGGTGGATTTCAAAACTATAACCAAGACAGCTTTCTAATTACTTTCAAAGGTTCTGTAGCCCTGGGAGTACTTGGTCAGGAGGTACATGTTTATGTCAATAGTACCTGGGAATTAAATTTTGGGACAAAAGTTGAAGTAAAGCACTATCTCTAAAAGATAATAATGGCATCTAATGTTGAATGAGCATGTTTGTGGTACATTAGAAATATTTGGATAATTAATTATTGTGGAACTTACAGTTTGATATTATCTCTTATAAAACTTAATATTGTGAAAGCGAAGATTTTATCTTTTCTGTTCTTCAATATGCTTCTCAGGTTCCAGTTTCCTGATTCATAAAATAACATGGTAGATTTGTATGGTGGTTGAACGATAGCTTTAGGATGCTGCAATTCTGAAAATAAAGTTTATTCTTTTCTGCTCTGAAATGATAAAACTTAATAAATGAAACTACAAGAGTTTAATTGTTCTATTTTTGTTCAAAATTGTCTATTTTTTCATTGTAACTTTAAAAAATATTTAAGAGATACTGCTTTAAAACTGAATTTCAATGAGTCCTATTTTTTCATTGAGATTTGTTGAAATTCCATAAAGAAACGTTTGATTTTTGGAGAGGCTTTACTCATCTTTATGCACATCAAATTATCTATTTTTAAAATAGCAATTCTTAAAATAGTTCTATCATTTTCTAAGAACAATAGAGAGATCGTATCCTTGCCAAGGATTTTGGCAAGAATGACCACAGGTCTGACTCAGTTGTAATTCATGTGATCTGAGCGGTAAAAGGTCAGGAAATACATGAAAGCAAGAAAGTAGAGGAACTACAGCTGTTAACACGTCCAGAAGTAATGGGGTTCTTAACAAGTGCCACGTGGCTCCCTGAATTAACAAGCAGGAAGGCAGAAGAACGGACCATATCACAGGAATAGCTTTACTTTGACAAAGAACATGGCGTTCATGATCAAAAGGACACAAGGTGTAGCACACAGAGATGACAGTGCTATTAAAAATATTTAGATGGCCCTCTCTGGACACCTCACCAGCCAAGCCTGCTTGTCTTTACTTGATCTGGCTTTGGTGAGGCTCAGGGCCTCGGTTTGCCAGCAGCTTCCACTCCTCTCTCCCTTGCTCCAGAGCTTGGGAAGCCCCTCAGGCTCCTCATGACTCCAGGGAGCAGAGGCCCAGGCTTTCTGCCCTCTGCAGGCAGTAAAGATGAGGCAAAACCTGCAACCGAGAAGCAGAGCTGTTGTCATGTCAGTGGGTCACCCTGGCACTGACACAGTATTTCTTGAAATCTAGGGACTTTCTTTGTCCTTGGCTACAGTGCACAAAGTCCTGATGTCTTGTACAGCACTCAAGTAGTTTTACATGTTGGTTTATAATAAATTTTGTTGTAATGAAATTGATTGAATCCTATAGACTAACCCTACTCAAACTTAACTCAAACCCTAACTCAAATATTACAGTTGCCCAGTATGTAAGTTGCATATAAGGACTCTGATATCACCAAGTCTTTTAAAAGTTTCACCCTTTAAAAATACCTGTTTTGACTAAACTTACAGAATTAATTTTATTGATGCTATCCCTCTAAAGAATAAGCTTTTCAGAAGCATTAGTCACAAAACTGAACAAAACTCAGAGAAATTTCATGATATTCACTCAAAGCATATGGCATTCTAGTGAGAATCAAATTAAATTTATAATAACAGTTAAAATGCGCATTTATTTGCCATGTGAAGGGCACAAACCAAGGCTCTTTGTTATCCAAATTTTTCCATTTTGATATGCTAATGCTTTAAGCAAAAAGCAAAAACCAAAATAAATAAATAAATAAATAAAGATAAAAAAATAAAAACAAAACCCTTGCCAAATCAATACTTTACAGAAAATACAGAAATTAACAGAAATGCTAATGCCAAATATGTATCTACTCTCACTAAATTAAATATTCCATTTGAATGATGAAAATAAAAGATTTCAGCTCTAGTTTGCACATTACCTCTATATCCTTTGCCAGTATTAATTCAAATCCTGGCTAGTTCAATATTTTCTCAGTCCACGGCAAAGTCTCAGACTTAAAAGATTAGGTTAGAAAATGGAGAAATCCAGCCCTCGCTCCCAGCACCTTGTGTTATTACTATCGATTTTCTTTGTGGTGTTGGAGCATAGATCCCGAAACAGCCAGGCTGTATTTAGAATACTTAAAAGAGGCATGAAGACCAGTGTCTCTAATTCACTGTTTATGACCACAGGGGCTTTAGACATTTGGACAAACTGAGACCCTGAGATACTTCTTTACAGCCCTTGGGTACTGGTTGACGTATAGACAGGGGCTGAAAACGACTCAGTGAGTGAACTGCCATTGAAACAGATTCCTGCCTTAGCTTTGGGAGGAGATACTGTGTAAAAAGATCTTTGGGAAAAGAAGTTCTCCAACAGCCTGGTGTCAGAGTCACACCCTAGTCTCATCGTCATTATGAGGGTGGAAAAGTCAGTTATTCATTTATTCACTTAATAAATAGCAAGTGATCATGCTAGACCTGTGTTCAGTCCTGGGACAAAGGGTAGAAACAGAAACAGTCATTGTGGAGCGCACAGCCTATCAGAGAGGCCCGTGGATAAGGACAGCAGAAGTCTTCAGGTGACGTTGGGTGTGATCGTCAGACACTAATCAGAGACTTTCAACAGACTGATTCATTTAGCCCCATTGATTACCTTCTGAAGTGGGTTCTGCTGCCATGACAGAGAGGAGGACAGGGAGACTCAGAGCACTGTCCCTGCAAGAGCCAGCAAGAGGCAGGGTGGGCACAGGCCCCAGCAATGCACTTCAGGGATGCCTTCGAGATGCGCGTCATGGGGAGTGTGTAGACTGTCACAGAATGCGTTTCAACCTGGACTCTCGTGAGGTTAAATGCTTTATGTCACTTGCTTTCAATGTGAGTCAAAGAGAAAAACAGCCAAATGTTGAAGGACAATGTAAATGTTATCTCTGGAACTACTTTAAGAATGTATTTAAAACAACCTGAAGTGGGCATTCCTATCACTGTGGGAGCGATTGCTTGTGAAACTGGCACTTCCTTTTAAGCATGTTGGGGAATTTTCCATTGACATCCCTGAATGCAAAATTAGAAAGAAGCAGACTTCCACTCATTGTTTGTCTTTGTCCATTATGAGATGATTAAGGAGCTACAGTTATTTTTTCAGGCCTCGGAGCTTCTCATGAGCCCGCTGCACCCACATGAGTCCATTTTTTGGAGCTACAATTTCAGGAGGAAACATGAAGAGTGCAAAAGTCAGCACCAGCAGTGACAGGGAAGAACCTCAGCGAGACCTCACACCGGAAAGCCAGGCCAGAGAACATTAGAGTTGGGTTTACACAACACCATTGGCAAAGTCTGTTGCTGTCCAGCAAAGCAGCTGAGGTTACAGAAGTTGTCCATCCTCAGTCCTCTTCTGGGAGCCCCACTTCCAAGCACAGATGCCTGCGAGGAGCTGAGATGGGCCTGGCTGGATTCGACGCTAACCACATGATAGACAGGTCAAGGACAACACCAGCCTCCGAGCTCACCCTGCTTCCCATCCCACAGGGAGGCACATGTGCTGCTTGGGCAGCTGTTTAGAACCTACTAACATCTCTGAGAGGGGAAACTTAAAGGGAGCCGGAGGGGGCCGGGGATATGGCTCAGTGTTTCCGGCGCCTGTCTTGCAAGCGCAAGGACCCGGGTTTGATCCCTGGTAACCACAACAATACTGGGCATGGAGACTCACACCAGCAGCAACCAGTACCACATACCACAGTGCCGGGTGTGGTGGCTCACGCCTATAATCCAAGCACTTGGGAGGCCGAGGCAGGAAGATTGCTGTGATGTGAGTTGGAGGCTGAGTTCAGGGCCAGCCTAAACCACAAAGTGAGACCCCGTCTCAAAAAACCTTAAAAAGGGCTGGGGATTTAGCTCAGTGTTTCCGGCACCTGTCTTGCAAGCACAAGGACCTGGGTTTGATCCTTGGTAACCACATACAATACTGGGCATGGAGACTCATGCCCAGCAGCAACCAGTACCACATACCACAGTGCCGGGTGTGGTGGCTCACGCCTGTAATCCCAGCACTCAGGAGGCAGAGGCAGGAGGATTGCTGTGA